>JAFEMH010006703.1:0-115401 GCA_022495995.1 Adenophora triphylla var. japonica | reverse complement strand
CATTAAACTTCCACTGTTATCGCCTCCCTAACACGAGTCGGGGATAAATTAGTGGTTTTAACAATCCCACGTTACCGGTGTCATTGTTTTCAAAAAAAAAGAAAAAAAGCTTTTGAGGGTCAATGCTTCCGTCTCAACATTTGAAAATCCTTTGCTTTGTGTGTGTTGATTTTTTGCACGTTTTCGAGTGTTTGTTTTTGGCCGCCTCGGAAGAAGCTTCAAAATTTTGGTGCTCGGAAATAAAGTCCCTAATTATTGGAATTTTTGTTGCTTATGTGCTTGTATGTGCTCATTTCATTTCAAAAAAAAAAAAATTTCAAAAATAAAAAAAAGAAGAAAAAAATTCAAAAAAAAAAATCATGCATCAATGCCTTTTACAGACACATAAAAATTTCCTATTTTACTCGTGAAAAGATAAGATGGCCTTTTGCTTGCACACTCACAGCATGGCACGTGACCAGGTACACTTGCACACTACGTCCTTAACTTCGCAGGAAATCCTTGTCGCGGTCCGTTTGGTCTTATTACGCCTCTCGGATGAGCACGGGACTACCCAGAACATCCCCATGCATGGGAGCCTCGTGTCGACCATGCACTTGTCAGTGACACACTTTGTCAGAGACCCGGTTGGTTTTAGTACAGTGCACTGTGTCATACTGTCCGTTAATATAGACCTTTCCCTTTCAAGCCTTTGTCGGCATACCGACTCAATATCTTTCGGGGACCACTGTCGGTCGAAGTTACCGCCGGTTTTCCGCCGCGGACTTTGACCAAGATATTGACCGGCGCCTTGACTTCGGTTACGGCGCACAAATTATACAACGACTCCCGAGCATTGACACCTTGAGTCATCAAGGATTAATGAATATTCCATGCCTAATTACGGCTTAGCGACGACAAGTCAAGATCAATTGCGGACATTTATCGGTCCCGAATCATGCCGACCTTTTGTCGAGGCTCTCGGGACACGATCTTGACTTTGACGTCGGCTTTCGTCCGTAATTTACATCGAATGCTCGTTAAGACTCGATTACGCCAGACTTCCTAGGATCGTTTTCTTTCGGTCGGTGGGACCCGCTTGCCCTATAGGACCCTCGCCCAGGCATCCGCCTGGGAGGTCGAAATACGGGTGGAATACGAGGGGCTTATAGGCGTAGTGACGGGGCCCAGCGATCCGGGAATCGAGTAGTTCGAAAAAAAGAAGAGCAATCTTTTTCCAGGTTAGGTTAATAAAACGTGTTTTAAGTAAACATGAACAAATAAGCGCATGTTGCGTGAGCCTAAGAGCCCCGAACACCTACCCTCCTTCAATTCCCGCCATCGAACCCTCGTGTCTTTCCCCAGACTCCGCGTAAAGCTTGGTTTCGGGCACTTAGGGTCACCGTTTAATCCAGGTTGGGAAGAGTCGAGTGCCTCGTCGGCTTCGCCGTTTGTTCCGACTCACGGGTTTGAATGTCTGCATCGGTAGTAATGATGGGGATAACATCGCTCCGCCTCACAGGACTCCTCGAAGACAGGCAGCAATGGAATCGGTTAGCGAACGGATGAGAATGCGACGAGGAAGCACGGTTGAATAGCCTTATCGAGGCTATTAAGAGCCATGGTTTGGCCGCCGGCCTCAATCCCGATGGCACCTTCTTTGTGGAAGAAGAGGATGACCCCAATCCCGATCTCGGTCGCCCCGATTACTCCAGGGATGCCACACCAACCTCCTTCGGTGATACCGAGAACACATGTTCCTCGATCTGCAGGTCGGACCACCGGATCCATGCGGCTGATGGGACGAATCGGTTCTACGGCTCCTCGGTGGGGGCAAAGTCGATGCGGAATGTCCTCATGGTTGGGGATACCTCGGAATGCCACGGACGGTGGAATCCCACCTCGGTTTGGAACCGATCAATCCAGACCTTCACATCAACATCCACAATTTGGAATGCCGCCACAATGCGGTTACGGGCCACGATCAGGAGCCCCTCCTCGAGAATGAGTGCTTGGTTCGGTTGCTCCTGTGCGGCTTTCACAAATCCATTCGCTCCGGACTTCTATGGGTTATCAAGCCTTCATCCCGGTTTCATCCGAATCACCGGGACCACGAGTATCCTCTCGGTTATGCATCCTCGCCACAACCGGCCATGCAATTCAACAACCAGGGACAGCGGCCCGCCACTTAAGCCTGCCTTATGGGCCTCACTCCAGAAAATCCAAGCCATATGGCTACCTCGAATCTGCCTCCATCTTCTCTGCCGATTGGAAGCCAACAGCAAGTCATTTTGGGTTCTATCCTTTTGCCCCAGCTCCTACCTACACTCCCAGGGTAATTTGGGCCAAGGACGAGGTTTTCACCTATGCTCAGGGATATGGTATTCCTTCCGCGATGCACCACCAACAGCTAGTCCTCTTCCTAGCTCAAATATCCGGCTCAGGAATTCCCACTCCGCCTTTGGATCCCCAATTGGCTTGGTTTATGGAGCAACACAAGGAAATGAAAGCACAGATTGCTGAATTGACCGCCAAAAAGAACACTTGCTCTTCGGCCTACGAGATCCCGACTCGATTGTCCCCCTGCCTCACAAGTTTGTGATGCCCACTCTGGAGATTGTTTGACGGGAGTGCATGCCCTAAAACTCACTTGGACACCTATACTTTGGCAATGAAGGCTAAGGGATGCACAAACCGGCGGTTGGCCGATTACTTTAGTCTCTCTTTGAAGTCGGGGGCTTTGAAATGGTTTTCGTTGCGGCTGAAGCTAGGGCTGGGGAACAAATTACCGGTACTTTCACGAGATAAGTATAAAGCCAACTTGGAGTGGGAGACAAACAGAGTTGACACCAAACAACGATGCGGCGCCTAATGAGAATATTGGGGATTTCTATAAGAGATGGAACTTAAAGCTCGGTGAAATGGCCATTCCTCCCTCGACGAGGAGCGGAGTTAGACATCTTTCGGTCATGCTTGAAGCCGCATTTGAGAGCTTCCCTCGGCCAGCTTCCCCTACGGCGACTTGCGTGCAATGGTTAATTCCGGGGCTAAGTTTGAAAAGGCTTACAATCGGCGGCCATTGCTGCACACGCCTACGGATATCGGGCTCCTCCCTCCCAAAACTACTCTCACTTTCGCTAAAGGCAAAGAGGCGATCGGCTACGCGGGACGGGGCGTAACAATGCCACTTCCTTTGTTCCCAGAAGCTTTGATGCATCCGGATCCAGGCTCCAGACTTGAGAAACTTTGGGATGCCTTTGAGTGATATCTTGAGGTTTGGTGAGAGAAGGTTTGCTCAGGCCTTTGGAAAATTATCGGCCTAGAAACCCGACGCTCCTTTGGATACCTCCAAGCATTGTGCCTTTCATCGGTACCATGGGCACTGACGGATGATTGCGTCCCCCTGAAAAAGGCCATCCAAGGGTTGATTGAGCAAGGGAGGTTAGAGATGCACGAAGGACCTAATACTATCAATAACCCGCTCCACTAACAACATGAGTGTCAACATGATCGAGTTTGGTGGATCAAGCCTTGTGGGCCTGATGGAGTTTGACTCGTCCCTTTGCAAGGTCAATGAACCGGTCATCGCGGGCAATGAAGATGGTTGGATTGAGCAAAAGTTGCCAAGGAAATCTGATGGAAAGGTCTGCACTTAATAGCTCCGTCTCCGGCGTCGAAGAATAGATGCATGGTTGGCAAGAGCGGTAGGCGGGGGCTACCTATCTTTAAAATAGTCTTTTGAGTTAACCTTCGTAGGTTCTAGTACTTTTCTTTCACCTAAGTCCTTCTGGACATTTATCGTTGTAGTCCATTTTGGACATAGTGGTTAAGTGTCTAACTTTTAATATAAGTCTTTTTTCTTTTCTTGCTAGACTCGAGACATCACTTGCGCACCCACGTTACACTTAATTGGAAATGGTTTTATCCAAAATGATCACTTGCCTTTGCTCAACCGCTAATTCTTCGAAAATGATTAATATTTAAACTAATCGGAGTGAGAAAATCAATTGATATCCTTCCCAAATTGGGGCTTACCAACTCCCATCTTGCATCTCATATGCTCACATCCCTTTCATCATCATCATCTCGTTGCTCGATGAATTTTCATGTATCTTTTCTCATATAACGCTTAAGCAAGCAATGAAGACTTAATCTCGTTTAGGTCATCCCGTAGGGATTGCGGTTGAAACCTTTCACCCATAGGAAAGCCATTACCTCACCCTTGCTAAACACTACCCTCTCATTTCAAGATCGGCGTGTTTTGAAACCCGGTTTAGCCATCATTTTTGCTCCATGCCGAGAGAAAGTCCAAGCGAGCCCGAGAAGTTAGCCGAGGGAATCGGCGATGCGCAAATTATCTCAAGCCATGAAGGAAGGACAAAGATAATCCTCAACTCCTCGGGAAGCTTTCCAAGTCAAAAAAAAAAAAAAACAAAAAAAAAAAAAAAAAAAAAGAAACAAAAAAAAGATTTTAAAATCCTCACAATCTCGGATATAATTCCAAGCCCCTCAGGAAGCCTTCCAAAAAAAAAAGAGAAGAAGAACTCAAAAGTCCCCGACATCTCAAGAAGCTCTCCAATGATCAAAAAGGAGCTGAATTCTCGCAAGATCGCAAAAAGTTGTCGGTAGCTCGGACTTCCTCTCATCATTACCTTAAACCAATCCCAAGCCATCCTCTCAATTTTAGAGGATACTCCCATCACCATTACCCTTGCCCTTGGCCAAGTCAAAATCTGACCTCTCATTCTTAGAGGCAATCAATCTTCCTCGCCATAGATTTTCCAAACACATCCCCGCGAGCCAACCTCTCATCTTTAGAGGTTCAGTCAGTAAAAGGCCTAGCCGACCTCTCATCTCAAGAGGTCATAATCTCCCAAATCACTAGATAGCCGATCGAAGCCGGAAACCCAACTACGGTCCCTACGGATAGCAGGTTTCATTCTAATATCCTCGATGTCAGGATCAAATTAATGCTTCATTGCTTGCTTAAATTGGAATCTAATCCATTTTGGTTCAAAATTACCAATCAAAGATTGTGCAAATTCAACCCTTCCCTTCATGTGAGCATATTTCATTTCTCCTCACAAACACTTGCCAGTGGATGTCCCAGCTGGGGCCGCATCCGTGTCTTTTCATGGACACTCTAAGGGGATATGTTATTCAATCCTCCAAATCCTCAAAATCCCCAAAGGTCCTCGAGACCCTCGAATTTCAACATTCATTCCACTTTTCATTCGGGATAGGCCCGAACTACGGCGACTGAGCTCTTCATAATGGAGGGAACGTAGGCAACCGAAATGGTCAATTAGGTCGAAATCACAAACAAATCTCAAAAAAAAAAAAAAAAAAAAAAAAAAAAAAAAATCCGGTCTCATCAAGGATCGTCCCTATACACTTTCCGCCCTTCCAAGCTTGGATTTTCGATATCGGTTGGTTTCTCCTTGTGATTAATCAAAATATTTGTTCAATATCGTATTTAGGGATTGAATAACTTAGAACATTAACAAAGGGTTTTAAAGCGGCCTTGTGATCATCACGAATAAAACAAGTTTTCAAGTGTCTTGACAAGTCTTCTCTCTCCATCATAGGAAATAGAGCCAAGCTCTTGTCTTTTACGTCAATGGGGGCTTCCATACACTTTTCCACACCTTGTGATGCTTATACTCTCTCGAAAGAGTCAAACCCAGCGAGAGTGTCATACACAAATTCGGGAGACATTCCCACTTTCAAAAGATGTGCCCTGCACGTAAACGTTCTCGAAGTCTTGTCCGGTGGACGGTTGACCAAGATTTGAAAAGATGGGTGCCCCCTCGATCACATGATTGGCATGCACCCAATAAAATGCTCTGAATTTCTTCATGCGGGGCTTGCTAGCGGTTCTCCCGGGTTCTCATAGTAGCTCTTCAATTTGGGGCTTATATAGTCATCTTTGGGTCCACATTGGGTTCTTCACTACGAGATAGACTCGCCAAGTCGCTTCTTCAAAATCCGGACTTTGCCTACTCGGGATCAGGGCTTTGTCAAGATGGTCTTTCGGACCGAATTTTATCAAGCCTTAAGGAAGAATTTGGCTTGAACGTGGTACACGGAAATTTCCCGTAGCATCGGAATTCAAGATCGGGGTTTCTCCCTACAGGCATTAGCAATTTCATCAAATCATTCTTCGAGCAAAGTTTCGGCCAAAGTCACTCTCACCCAAATGAAAGAGATTTCACTCATATCAACGCGCCTGAGAGCACAGTCGGCATCGGCTTGAACTGACCAAGATTGAGAGGGAAATTGTCAGCGAGATCCAGGGTCGAATCCAATCTCATTGAGGTCCATGTGATACTATTAACAAAACCTCATCAACAACCGCAGTTTAAATCGCGATCGAGAGTTCTCGCCCCAGCTTGCTAAAAATCTGGTTCCAAGTCTCCATACCCACGCATCCTCACTAAAAATCTCCCAAGGGCTCATGTAGCATGCCTGAAAACTTGAGTCGACGGGAATAATCCTAAATCATCGAAGATCATAAATCATAATTTTCCCGCCGTAAGCTTAGGCTAAGTGCATCTTCGAAAACAAGTAAATGCATCATCCCATAATCATTTTGGTTCCATGCATGCATCTCTGTCATCATGAATGCCATATATGCATCTTCCTCTTCACTAACGAATGCGGAATTCAAACGTGAAATCAAATCCCCTTTTTTCTGGGCAAGGATGATCTTCACCAAAGACGACCTCAATGAATGAAGACGCCCTCCAACATCTGGTTTGACAAAGACAAGCTCCTGCGCTCTGCAACTTGCTAAAGACGACCTCCAATGTCCATGAAATGGATGAAAACATTCCCCAATGAAGACCACCTCCAAAGGTACAATTGGTCGAGACGCGAGTTCTCGAATACAAGTCTCAGTGACGCCAAGTTCTCAAAATGCAAATCGGTGGGGGACGCCAAGTTCTCAAATGCAAATCAAATGCCGGTTGGTCGAGACGCTGTTTCTGAATACAATTTGGTCGAGACGCTGAGTTCTCAAATACAGCTTCGGTCGTGGGACGCCGCGAGTTCTCAAATGCAAATCAAATGCCGGTTGGTCGAGACGCGAGTTCTCAAATACACTGGTCGAGACGCCAAGTTCTCAAATAGCGCTTCGGTCGTGGACGCCAAGTTCTCAAATGCAAATCAATGCGGTCGGTCGAGACGCGAGTTCTCACATCCGGAATCGGTCGAGACGCATGAGTTCTCCAATACTGAGTCGGTCGAGACGCCCCGAGTTCTCACATACAACCGGCCGAGACGCCAAGTTCTCCAATACAAATCGGTCGGGGACGCCAAGTTCTCAAATACAAATCGGTCGAGACACCAAGTTCTCCAAGGCAAGAAGGTCGAGACGCTGAAGCTCTCCAATACAATGCGGTCGAGACACCAAGTTCTCAAAAGCAAGAAGTCCCAACGCGAATACAAGCTCAACCACCTCTACAAGGTTGACGATCACCAAAGAAGACGCAGACTCAACCAAGCTCCTCCTTCAGTCAAAATGCTTCCAAAGACAAAGCAAATCGTCGCGTAAACCGTCCACACGAACAAAGAATGACTTAACAACTCTTCATCAACACGCCCGTAGCCTCAAATTCTTCAAGAACTACAGGTAAGCACAAAGACACGGGTATGAAAGCATATCTTAGTCAACTACTTTTCTAAAAGAACATTATCGTCGATCATAGGATGACTTCCCAAAACAACTCAAACCATAGGCGACTTCCCAAAATAGTCGATCACAGTGGTGGCTTCCCAAACAAGTCAAACCATGTGGCGACTTCCCAAAATAGTCGATCATTAGGGTGACTTCCCCAAAACAACAAACCATGTGGCTACTTCCCAAAATAGTCGAATCTGGGTGACTTCCCAAAATAGTCAATCTCTAGGACGACTTCCCAAAATAGTCAAACCATTGTGGCGACTTCCCAAAATAGTCGATCATAGGCGACTTCCTCCAAAATAGTCAAACCATGGGGCGACTTCCCCAAAAATAATGGATCATGCAGGCGATTTCCCAAAATAGTCAAACCGTAGGGCGACTTCCAAAAATAGTCGATCATAGGCGACTTCCCAAAATGCCAAACCATACAGGCGACTTCCCAAAAATAGTCAAACCGTAGGCGACTTCCCAAAAATAGTCAAAAACCACAGTGGCGACTTCCAAAATAGTCAAACCATAGAGGCGACTTCCCAAAAATAGTCAAACCACTGGGCGACTTCCCAAAAATAGTCGGATCGTAGGGCGACTTTCCCCAAAATAGTCAAACCATAGGGCGACTTCCCAAAAATAGTCGAGATCATGGGCGACTTGCCCAAAATACTCAAACCATAGGGCGACTTCCCAAAAATAGTCAGATCATAGGGCGACTTCCCCAAAAACAATAGGGCGACTTCCCAAAAATAGTCAAACCATAGGGCGACTTCCCAAAACTAGTCAAACCACAGGGCGACTTCCCAAAAATAGTCAAACCATGTGGCGACTTCCCAAAATAGTCAAACCACATGGCGACTTCCCAAAAATAGTCAGATCATAGGGCGACTTCCCCAAAATAGTCAAACCATAGGGCGACTTCCCAAAAATAGTCAGATCATAGGGCGACTTCCCAAAAATAGTCAAACCATAGGGCGACTTCCCAAAAATAGTCAAACCACGTAGGCGACTTCCCAAAAATAGTCGGATGGGCGACTTCCCAAAAATAGTCAAACCATAGGCGACTTCCCAAAAATAGTCGGATCATAGGGCGACTTCCCAAAATAGTCAAACCACAGGGCGACTTCCCAAAAAATAGTCGATCCCATAGGGCGACTTCCCCAAAACAGTCAAACCATAGGGCGACTTCCCAAAAATAGTCAAACCATAGGGCGACTTCCCAAAAATAGTCAAACCACAGGGCGACTTCCCAAAAATAGTCAAACCACGGGGCGACTTCCCAAAATAGTCAGATCATAGGGTGACTTCCCAAAAATAGTCAGATCATAGGGCGACTTCCCTAAAATAGTCAATCCCTCGGGTGACTCCCAAATACAGTCAATCTCTAGGACGACTTCCCTAAAATAGTCAATCCTCGGGTGACCCCCAGATACAGTCAATCCTTGGTCCATCCGCTTGACCAACACGGTCACCCTTTTCCCCGATAATCATCGTAAACTCTAATCTTCCCCTGCGAGAATGCCCTCAAACAGTCTCCCTAAACCCCGACTTAGGATCATACTCCTGAACTAGGTCCCCATTTAGGTTCATACTCCTGAACCGAACTTCAACTTGGGATCATACTCCTGAACTAAGTTCCCATTTAGGTTCATACTCCTGAACCGAACCTCAACTTAGAATCATACTCCTGAACTAAGTTCCCATTTAGGTTCATACTCCTGAACCGAACTTCAACTTAGAATCATACTCCTGAACTAAGTTCCCATTTAGGTTCATACTCCTGAACCGAACCTCAACTTAGAATCATACTCCTGAACTAAGTTCCCATTTAGGTTCATACTCCTGAACCGAACCTCGACTTAGGTTCATACTCCTGAACTAAGTTCCCATTTAGGTTCATACTCCTGAACCAAACCTCAACTTAGGTTCATACTCCTGAACTCAGTTCCCATTTAGGTTCATACCCCCGCAACAGAAATTCTCGAGCTAAACGTAAGACCGACTTCCTGAGAAAGTTAACGGAATCTCGTTTCTTTCATCAAAAATCGTTCCCTAGCCAAACGTAAGACCGAAGTGCCCGAGAAAGATAACAAGATCCCGTATCTTTTATCAAAATTACTCCCTGTGAGTCAAACGTAAGACCGAGTGCCCCTGAGAAAGATAACGAGATCCCGTATCTTTCATCAAAATTGCCCCGGCTAGATCCAAACGTAAGACCGAGTGCCCCGAGAAAGATAACGAGATCCCGTATCTTTCATCAAAATTACCCCGGCTGATCAAACGTAGGCCGAGGTGCCCCGAGAAAGATAACGAGATCCCGTATCTTTCATCAAAATTACCCCGGCAGTCAAAGCGTAAGACCGAGTGCCACGAGAAAGATAACGAGATCCCGTATCTTTCATCAAAATTACCCCGATCAAACGTAAGACCGAGTGCCCCGAGAAAGATAACGAGATCCCGTATCTTTCATCAAAATTACCCGAGCCAAACGTAAGACCGAGTGCCACTGAGAAAGATAACGAGATCCCGTATCTTTCATCAAAATTGCCCCGTGAGTCAAACGTAAGGCCGAGTGCCACCGAGAAAGATAACGAGATCCCGTATCTTTCATCAAAATTGCCCCGCAGCCAAACGTAAGACCCGATTCCCCGAGACAAAATACATCCGATTTTCCTCAATGAAAGGCTAACGAAATCCCCAAAGAAAGTTAACGGAATCCCAAAAGCCAACGGAATCTCGAGTAGAACTCGAACTACGAAAGGGCTTGATTCCCACTAGGGATACGTAGGTAGCCTATCATTAGGCCAGCCTCCTCGACCAAAATCGGTCACCCTATCCTTCGGCGGAGACGAAGTCCACCTAAAGGCCATTCCAAATCAAGGTTCGAGGCACCTAAAACGCCATCTCCAAGGTCCGAGGCACCTAAAAAGCCATCTCCAAGGTCCGAGGCACCTAAAAAGCCATCATCATCAAGGTTCGAGGCACCTAAAACGCCATCTTCAAGGTTCGAGGCACCTAAAACGCCATCTCCAAGGTTTGAGGCACCTAAGACGCTATCACTAAATAAACAATAAATCGCAAAAATCCCCAGCAGAGCGGATACCCGTCAGACCAAAAATGGTCATTCCTATCCCCAGCAGAGCGGATAGCCATCAGACCAAAAATGGTCATCTCTTATCCCCAGCAGAGTTTCTTTCCGTGTAGAGGTAAGAACTCGCTCATCAGGTTCGAGGCACCTAAAACGCCATCATCTCCAGGGTCAAAGACCCGAACTACGACTGGCTTGATTCCCATTCGGGATACGTAGGTAGCCTATCGCTAGGTTCAGCCACCCGATCACTCGATCATCCTGCCAAATATGGAGCCTTACTCTTATCGACGACCCCGCTTCCTTCGAGCGCCGTCGCCCAGGGGCTGCTGTAAGTGCTCCAATTTGAGCTTGTTAGAATTTTCGTTAGAAAATTAACGAAAGTTATAACATTTCTAACAATTCCTAACAATCCTAACTTTTCTAACAAAGTGAGGGTAAAATGGGCATTGTTATTTAAGGTTAAACCTTAAAAAGAATCTCAAAAAGAAAAACAAAAGAAGAAAACCAAATATAGCAATGCTGGAAACATAAGGCCAATTTGTCTAATTTGAATTTCAAAAAGAAATATTCTTCTTGTCCAAAGCCGGAGCTGCATTTAATGAACAGATGCACGCTTTGGACTCCGTCCGCGCGGATGAGATTGTCAATTCGGAGGGCTATAAATTGAGCCCTCAGTCACAAAAATAGGGAGGAAGAACACAATTGCACCGAACCTCTGGCGAAATATAGAGAGAAAACAGTGAGAATTCTTCAAGAATTGTCACCTTTTTCTCTCCAATCTTTCCCAACTCATACTCATCCACTCACTCTCATATTCAAGCCCTAAACACAACTTACTCACAGCAACGAAGTTCTGGCGAAATATAGAGAGAAAACAGTGGGAATCCTTAGATTGCCACCATTTTCTCTTGAATCTTTCCCAATCAAATACCAAACACACCAAACCTTGATACTCCTCAAGCCAAACACCAAATCTTGATACTCCTCAAGTCAAATTCCAAGCCTAGGAAGATAGGGTGTCACCATTGGTAAAGCCCTCCTTCTCAAAACCCTAAAATTCTCTTTTGATCCCTTGATCATCTTGTTCTTCTTACTTTGACTTATTTTATGTCTAGTTTAACTTGAGTTTTGACCTAAGATGGTCATCTTGAAGTTCATCTTCATGAATGACCATCTCAAGTGGTCCACATTTTAGATCTTTAGTCAATTCTTTCTCCTTGGTTTCATCTTTACAAAACCCCCTTTCCCTTTGCAAAGGACATGTTTCAACCCCATAAATTCCCCAAGGATGACTTGAATATGATAACCACTTAACAAAATGTAGTGGTATCAAGTCTAGGGATGAAAATGGGGTGAACATAGATGCAAATCCCCCAAAAATCACATTTTCCCTCAAGAACATCTTGCTGTCCAGTAGCATTGTTCTGAGACCTCAGTCCATTTTCTTATTTTTTGGACCCAGTAAAACTTGGAATTGGGTGTTGACTACAAAACACTTTTTGTAGCCAATATCCAGATCTTTCCAGAAATATTTTTATTTTATTTTTTGAGTAAGTAAAACTTCTTTTTTCAATTTTTCTTTTAGAGGCCAGTTCATCAGCTTCTGGAAATCCAGATTTCACATCTGAGATTTCCAGAAGGTTTTTACCCCTCAAATCACTTCCAAAACGGAAAGTTTCTTTGCAGAAACCCTATTTAGGGTGTTTTAAGCAACTTTCATTCTCGGACTTTCCCCAGATTCTGAGGTTTTGAAGCCTTTAAGTCCATTTCAAAGTCAAGGGTCAACTGCCTTCTTTCATTCTGGCAGAAATGGCTCTCAACTTCAAAAGGTCTTTTGAGTACCAAATCTCAATCCAAAAATCTTCCAAAAAATCATGGGATCATTTTAAAGTCTTAAAAAGATATCCCAATTTTTACTTTTCTGAGTTTCAACTTATTTTGGCCAAAACACACACACACACACACACACACAAATGATTTTCAGCTTGGAAGACTCGTTTTGCGAGGCGCGTCGGGTGCACACCAACGTCCTTCCCGACGCGTAACATGACCTCCGAACCTAAATCTCTGATCTCGGGTTTTTTTCAAAGTTTTGGCCCTTAAAATAAAAATGGCGTGGCGACTCCGTTTTAATGGCACATCGTTACAGATAGGAATAAATAGAGTTGTGAGGAGAGTTGTGACAAGACTTGTTTGAGAAACTTATAAAACAACATTGATGAGGGATAATCATTACTTGCCTTGGAACTAGGAATAGGAGAAGGAGAAGGATCTGTGTGATGGTGTGATGTTTACCTTTTGAACTTCTTTAATCATAACGGTTTAGGGATGGAAATTTTGAATCCTTACCATATTTTGTGATAAGAGTTGCTTTCCTTACCCGAAAAGGAGATTATCATTGATTGATCAACATCCCACCGTAGTCTCCTTTGACTGCTAGAGCTCTTAAACACCTCATCATAAAGTTATCATTGAACACAGAGAATCATTAGGCCAAAAATCATTAGTAACAACAAAAATTTTATCATATTTTTACCAAGATTTTTGAATGACCTATTTTTTCACAACATGCTTATTATGAGAAACAATGCACACACAGTGAAGATTTTAATATCAATAAATTGTAACATGGTATAACTAAATCACATATTGACATAATTTGACCTACAAGAAGTTAATGAGATAACCCTCAATCATGTAGCCTCTATAATATTTCCATATTTGGCATTGAATCAGTCACTGAGAAGGAGCTTTACACTATCACACCATAGTGCTTGCCCAATTTTTTTTTCCAAAGTGATGCAACAATAAGTCATTGACATTGATCACATGAGTGGAAGCTTCAGAACTAATGAAGGCAGCGTGTTTTTCTCAGTGACCTTAGATTAGACACCCACTCCATGATAGATATCACAAAGAAGTTTTAACATGGGAATAGCATCACCAAGTTAGGAGGGATCTCATATATATATATATATATATATATATATATATATATATATATATATATATATATATATATATATATATATATATATATATATATATATATATTTTTTTTTTTTTTTTTCTCAGTGTTTTTTGTAATATACAATTATATAGGGATGCAGACAGCTGTCTACACAATTGTTTAGTCATCTGTGTTCACACAACCCGAGAGACTTATTAAGAGAAGAAAATCTCTCAAAATCCAAAGCCTTGCTAAAGATATCCGCAAGTTGATCTGTTGTTCCAATATGTTCAAGGGTAATGACTATTTGTTCAACAAGATCTCTTATAAAGTGGTGCCTAATATCTATGTGCTTTGTACGGGAGTGTTGTACAAGATTTTTGGCAATATACTTGGCACTCATGTTATCACAGAATATAGTTAGAGTTTTACTTTTCAATCCATAATCCTTTATCATTTGGTTCATCCACAACAATTGGGTACAACAACTACCTACTGCCACATATTCAGATTCAGCAGTATATAAAGAAAGACAGTTTTATTTCTTACTAAACCAAGACACTAAATTATTATCAAAATAGAAACACCCTCCAGTGGTTCTCTTTCTATCATTCGTATTCCCAGCCCAGTTAGAATCAATAAATCCCACCAAGTTTGTGTTAGTATCTCTAGTATAGCTTAACCCCAAGTGAGTGATACCTCCAACATATCTGATAATTCATTTCACAGCTTTTAGGTAGGATACTTTGGGGTCAGCTTGATACCTAGCACATAGGCACACACTGAACATTATATCCGGTCTTCTAGCTGTAAGATACAGCAAGATCCCTATCATACTCCTGTAGAGGGTGTGATCAATACTTTCACCTTCCTCATCTTTACAAAGCTTTTGGGATGATCCCATAGTAGTTTTCAAGTGTGATGCATTATTAAGCCCAAATTTCTTTACCATATTCTTTGCATACTTTGATTGTGAAACTGACATTCCCTCTTTGGTTTGAACAATTTGTAGACCAAGAAAGAATTTCAGTTTCCCAACCATAATCATTTTGAATGTGGATGTCATAGTTTTAACAAACATTTCAAGTAAGTCATAAAAGTAGAACAAAAAACTATGTCATCCACATAGATTTGAGCAACAAGTATGCCCTTTTTGTTTTTTAAAACAAACAATGTCTTATCAACCTCTCCTCTTTTAAATCCAAGTTGAATTAGGTGCTATGTCAGTCTACCATACCTAGCTCGTGGGGCTTGTTTAATACCATAGAGTGCATTTTTCAACTTATACACATGATTTGGCTTAGAGGGGTCCTCAAACCCTTTAGGTTGCTCAACAAAAGCTTCCTCATTTAAAACACCATTTAGGAACGCACTATTTACATTCATCTGATGTAAAGTGATTTTAAGTAGAATGTAATAGCTAACAACAATCTGATTGGCTCAATGCGGGCTAAAGGGGAAAACATTTCATCAAAATCCACCCATTCCATTTGAGAGTAGCCCTGAGCCACCAAACGTGCTTTGTTCCTTGTTATATTGCCTTTTTCATCAGATTTATTTTTAAAGATCCATTTGGTCCCAATCACATTGACGTGAGAAGGCCTAGGCTAAGAACCATACGTCATTTTTGTCAAACTGGATTAACTCCTCTTGCATGACATTAATTCAATTTTCATCTTTCAAGGCTTCCATGACATTCTTTGGCTCATAATTAGCAATAAAACAACAAGAGTTTACCTAATGGTACGCATATTGTACACATACCAAACCTGCGAGGCCACCGTAGTTTATCTTCTTTCCTCTTATTTTCATGCCTTCATCCACTTCCCCTATGACCTGGGATGTGGGATGATTACCTTGTATTCTGAAAGGAATGTACCTTTCTCTGCTTACTTCTCTTTCATCAGTTTCAGAATCTAAACCTTGATCTTCAGTTGTTTGACCATTTGTGTTGTCAGTTGTTTGAATAACTGGTTGCACAACTGTCTACACAGATGGTTGTTCTGCAGATTCATTTACCTTGTCTGATTCAGATTCGTCATTAACTTGTTTTGGTTCCCAAGTACAACCTGTAACATTATCCTCAACTGTTTTGACATTAAGATCAGTAGCATCATCAAAAATAACATTTATGGATTACATGACAGTTTTGGTTTTGAGATTATAAACTTTATAAGCCTTACTGTTAGTTGAGTAACCAATGAAGATGGCTTTGTCACTTTTGAAAGCAAATTTGGATAGATACTCTCGGTCAGTCAAGATATAACATATACACCAAAAATCATGAAAGTATTTGACTGTGGGTTTCTTTCCAAGTAAGATTTCATAGGGAGTCATGGTACTTCCAATTCTTATAAAGACTCGATTCCCCACATGATATTCCGTGTTCACAGCTTCTGCCCAAAATTTTTTGGATAGATTTTTAAAGCTTAACATTACTCTAACCATCTCTTGTAATGTGCGATTTTTCCTTTTCGATACCCCATTTTGTTGAGGGGTTTTGGGGGCTGAGAAATCATGAGTTATCCCATTTGAATCGCAAAATGATGAAAAAGTAACATTTTCAAACTCAGTACCATGGTCAGATCTGACTTTAATAGCTTTTAGACCATATAAGTTTTTGACATTTTTGTACCAAATTTTGAATTCATCAATGGTGTTAGACTTTTACTTTTAAAAAAATTACCCATGTATATCTAGAAAAATCGTACACACACAAAACAATATTTTCCGAGATATACTTTCCACTTCTATAGGACCCATTAGTTTATTGTACATCAATTCAAGACACCTTGGTTTGTTTTCCTTTTTGACAAAACCCACACACATTTAATTTCTTCAAGTCCAGTTTGGGCAAATCCCTTGCAGCACCAAATTTAATTAACTCACTGGTATGACCAAGATTTTGGTGCCAGATTGCAGCCTCATCCATTTTAGTGGAAAGACAGGACAAGTTACTGCCAACTTTGTAACAATTATCAGAGGATCGAACACCAGTTAAAACACACACATTGTCATTATCAAATACTTCACATCTGGACTTGTCGAATTTAACAAATAAGTCATCATCACACAGTTGACTTATACTTATCAGATTTGCCTTGAGTCCATCAACATGCAGGACGTTATGTAACTTAGGCAAACCTGATACATTCAACGTACCTTTGCCAATGATTTTACCTTGGGCTCCTCCACCAAAGTTGACTTTTCCGCCTTTGAATGGTGCGTAGTCGTTGAAGTTTTCACGTGCCCCAGTCATGTGGCGAGAACAACCACTGTCAAAATACCAGGACCCTTCAACACTATTCTTAAGAGAGGTGAAGGCCACCTGACAATTTATGGTTTCCTTCCTTACCTAGGCAGTTCTTGTTCCAGCTTTGGGTTGTTTGTACAGTTGTGTATTCAGTTGTGCACACAACTGTCAGCCTAAGTGACCAGTCATATTTTCAAAACCAAGTTCCTGTTTCAATTTGTAACAATATGGTCGTATATAACCTGGAACAAAGCAGTGATGACATACATACCTCCTTTTCCTGTATCTTCTGCTTTTAGCAGCAAATTCAGGTTCAAAGGAGGGAACAATTTTAACCTTTTTCTCTTTTGAAGTGCTTTCTCCTTCTTTTACAAAAAAATTATCTCCATAGCCAATTCCTGATTTTCCTTGGTTTCCATTTTCAAAACCTCTTCTAACTTAGCTTTACCTTTGTTCAGCTTTGTTAGAGTTTCTGTTTCTTTATCAAGATTTGTTTTGTATTTTTCACATTCCATATCTTTCTTTGTGAGTAAAACTTCTAACTTGGCTATAGAGTCCTTTTGAGAATCACTTTCTTTTAACAGACTTTCAACTTTAGATTTCAGTTTGAGATTTTCTGTAGTTAGTTTCTCATTTACCTGTTTGAATACCTTGAGTTGCTCCATGCGCTTGGCCCATTCAGTGTGGAGTTCAATATAGGCACTGTGCAAGTCCTCATAGGTAGCACACTCTTCTTCTACTGGATCATTGCTAGTTTCACCATCAGTTGAAGAATTCAAGCAGGTATACACATTGTTCTCAGTTGTGTAATCAGTTGTGTGATAAGTTTTGCGATCAGAGAATTGCACATCTTCCACATCTAAATCACTATCCGACAATGTGAACTGAGATGGATGCCATATAGACAGATTTGCAGTCTGCTCATCATCATCAGAATCACTCAAGGTCGCTGAGAAACTCATTCCTCGCTTTTTAAGAGTGTTGGCACACTCATTTGCATAATGTCCATAACCTTTGCAAGCCCTGCATTGAATTGAATCAATGGACCTTTTTCCTTCAGATGCAGGTTTCTTTGAAACATTTTCCTTTTTGGATGATTCAATCGTGGAAGGAATTGAGGGTGCCGAATTAGGAAACTTTGTCAACCGTTTCTTTTTCAAAATACTGTTGAATTTTTGAGTAATCATGGCACACTCATCTTCTCCCAGGTTTGATTCATCAATATCTTTGTACAGTTGGACTAGATCCTAGGATACCTTAAGAGCACTTGCGAGAGCAATTGAATTTGCTTTGCTTGACTGTTGTACCCCAAGATTTAATTCAAAGTTTGTTAAAATTCCCAAGACTTCATCAAGTCTAACAGTCTGGACATCTTGGGTTTCCTCAATAATAGAAATCTTAATATTAAACGTTTTCACGGAGAGTTCTCAGTACTTTACTCACAAGTCTTGAATTGGATATATATTCACCCAAGGCAAGTGACTCGTTTGAGATGTCCAAAATTTTGGCCGAGTACTCTTTTATAGTTTCATTTTCACCCATCCTTAAAGTTTCAAGCTTAGTCATTAATGTCCTTAGCTTAGTTTGTTTTACACTAGCCTGTCCTTCACAATGAAGTTGGAGAATGTCCCAAGCAACTTTGGCAACAGTTTGATTAGAGAATAATCTAAACATATGAGGATCCACATGGTCAGAGATTGCTCCCATGGCCTTGGCATTAAAGTTTGCTAAAGCAATTTCCTCACTATTTCAAGTTTCTATGGGATTAGAACCATAAATTTTCTTCCTTTTGTCATCACCTCCAGAAGAAGTAGATGGGGAAATTCAATTATGGGAGGAGTATAGCCACAAATAAGACTAACCCATTCACGATGATCAAGATACTTAATATGAATAATCATTTTAGCCTTTTCTAAATGGTATAGTTTGAACCATTTAGCGTAGGCGGTTTGTTATAGCTATGACGACAGTAAATTAGACGTGTCCACTTTTCAAACCGAACCGGCAAACCGGACGGTTTTTAACCGGTCAAAACCGGTCAAAACCGGTCAACCGGTTTAACCGTAACCGGTTTAACCGTAACCGATATTTACAAGGTTCGGTTTCGGTTTGTATTTTCAAAAACCGTGAACCGCCGGTTTTGAACCGCCGGTTTTATGCTCAGAGTCATGAGGGTTGCTCGGCCGAGCAAGACATTTTTTCCAGTAAGTCTTTACCATTTAACGGTCATGCTCGGCCGAGTCATATGAGTTGCTCGACCGAGGGGGTCATTTTCCAGTGTATTTAACCGGTCATGCCTCATGCTCGGCCGAGTCATATGAGTTGCTCGGCCGAGCAGAACGCTAGATATTAAAAAAAGAGTGTGCTCGACCGAGCAACACCAAAGACTCGGCCGAGCAGATCCAAACCGTCAAACCGGAGGTTAACCGGATAACCGTCGAAACCGTGAACCGCCTAAACCGTAACCGGTTGAGCCGGTTAGGCGGTTCGGTTCCGGTTGGCGATTTGGGGGTTGAAAACCGCCGGTTATAAACCGGCTAACCGCCGGTTTTATAAACCGGCCACGTCTACAGTAAATAATGACTACTTTCAAGTACCGATCATAGTTGAGTCGAGAGAAAGCTCTTATATCAATTGAAAGAAATGTAGCTAGAAATGTTCACCCTTGTTTGATTACTTGTGCGTACAGTTATTCACACTAGTGACCACACAACTGTCTAAACAACTCGACAGTAAAAATAACTCACACAAACAGAATCAAATGTATCGGAATAATAAACAATTCAGCAATAACTTCTTGCTGGAAACCTTTTAATAAAATCACAACCTTGTTTGAGAACAAGTTGCAAAGTAAAAAACATACAATGAAAAGAAAACGATCTTACGAAAAGACCAAAGATGTTCTAACCTAAGAACAATAAAACACAAAAGCAATCTTGAAGTTATCAAGGATCTGTACTTCAAGAAACAAAGAAAAACAATCAATGAATTATCTATACTCTGTTTCTATCTCAGAAAATCCGTGCATGCAATGAGAGGGGCGGCTTCTTTATATAGGGATATAGGGAGAGCAATCCTTCTTCAATAAGAATTCGTCCAATCTCTTGATTATCAAAAGGGATTCTTCTCTGCTTATCAATAAAAGATTCCTTGCCTTACTTGATTACATAACTAAAATATAGAAAAAATATCTTAAAACAAAAGTTAGCCGTTAGTCAAAATCTAATTATATATTTTCAATTATTTTCTAACCTAATTATATAAAATATACAAACTAATTTATAAATCAAAATCACAAAGATTTAAAAAGATATAAAAGTATTTTCATACTCTTTCATGTTCTACCAAATGAATTATAAACACAAATGATTCAATCTTAACATTTCAAAAAATAAACATCAAGATTTGATTTGATTAGATTTAATAAAAAAAAAATAGTTAACATTCATTCAGAATACATTTTTTATGTAGAAAGTTAAACCATAAATCATTTCGTACCACTCAATATCTTACGTGAATAAGTCTTATAAAAACTAGTTTTTTCAAATACACGAGAAAAACTAGTTTTAAAAACAAATGATAACATTTTTGTAATTAACGGAAAATGTATTTAAAACACGCGGTGGCTTTTTGTAATTAACTGACACTTTTTCAAAAACAATAATAATGTTTTTCAGTGTCAGGTATAGTGTAAACTTGTGTCATTTGATGTTTTTCTAGTGTAAATGTTATTAATAAATAGTGCAGCAGCTTTGTTAGTGTTAAAAAAGTGTAATATGCAGTGATAAAAAGTGTCAGTTTATAAAAAGTGTCAGAGGCGTTAATAAGTTCCGGTTATTTACGAAAATGTCATCGTGCGTTTTTTAAAAAGTTTCGGTCAATGCACGTTTTTTGAAACTAATTTTTCTAAATTATTTGAAAAAAAAATTTAAAACTAGCTTTTCAAATAATTTGAAAAAACCGATATATATTTTCTAAGATTTTGACTTCTTACATTAATCTTGATTAAATATTGATATAAATACCTAGTTAAATCAGCATAAAATAAAAAATAAAATATCCTTAGTTAAGACAATGCATAGATTTTTTGGGTTTCTTAATAATAATTGCGTACCGACCCGACCGACTACTGAAGGTGAAGATTAAAATGTGTTGGAGGTCACATGCCACTCTAATTTTATTCTTAATAGCAGTACACCCGTGCGATGCACGGACAGCTATTAACATATATTGACGAAAATTCATACAAATATAACAGGAAATAGAAATGTTTGTGTACATTGTAAAACACTTTTTTGAAAACTATATTATTAGTACAAATAGCAGATTGAAGGTGACTAAAATAAAAATATATTTAAGGCATAGTTAGGTTGGACGAAGCGTGTTTTATAAGTAAATTCCCGTTCTATTCAGTAATAATTACATTTGACATCCATTTTTCAATGCTATGAAATTGAACGCATATATTTTTATGTAAAACATATTTATTGTGTTTTGAACGTGATATGTGCGTAATTTGCCCACAGTATCACTTAGTTTCGGCAACGATTGGGAAAGCGTAATGAATCTAGTGATAAGTCTCCAAATATTTCTCTTCAACTGCAATTCGGAACTCTTGACTCTAGTGATTCTCCAAACACACAAATTACATGAAATGAAATTTTCAAGTATCATCAATTTTGATTTTTGAGAAGTTATTTTGTTCTTGAACCGTATTCAACTTCTAAATCCCCGTTAGATTTTTACCATTTTAACATTAGGAAAAACTATTTCACTATCAAATAAATAAATGCTTCCTTCGTCTCATTTTAAACTTCCCTTTTTTTTTTTTAATAAAAGGTGTCCCATTTTAAATTTAATAAATTACAATGAAAAAAATATAATATTTTTTTATTCAATGGTCTTATAATATAAGTCATACTCACAACAACTATTTACTAATTACTTTGTACCCAACTTTTTATACTTTATAATAAAACCATTCATCTCTTTAATATCCTAACAAATTTTTTAACTTTTAAAATAGGACAAAAGTTGAAGAAAAAATTAGTAATATTTCTATTATACAATGCTATTTTTTCCCTTTATTTCTTTATAAATGTAGAGATTAATAATATGACATAGAAAAATAAGAAAATACAATAAACTATAAACAAATAAGTATATAATAATATACAAATATTAGCAACATTTAAAATTTATTATAAAAAAAGATGAATAATATGCGGTTTAGGGTTAAATGGGACATAATTAATGTTGGATTAGCTACTAAATTGTTTGATGTATCGAACTAAAATAAACCTAATAACCATAATACCCCTTTCAACTCATCATTCTATACCCACCTCTTTTTTTTTATTTATTTTTATTATTAGTAAAATTATTATTATTATCATTTATAATGAAGAAAAAACTTCACACTTAATTAATTTTCACTATCCCAACAAAACAAAGTAAAAAGGAAGGTAACAAAATAATAATAAAAATATATTACCAATTAAAAAAAATGACATGTAAAAAAATACATTACATGTTCGTCTATTATATATAAAAGGGGACATAATTAATGTTGGATTAGCTACTAAATTGTTTGATGTATCGAACTAAAATTAACCTAATAACCATAATACCCCTTTCAACTCATCATTCTATACCCACCATTTTTTTTATGTTATATTATTTATTTTTATGATTAGTAAAATTATTATTATTATCATTAATAATTAAAAAAAATAATTTACACTTAATTTATTTTCACTATCCCAAGAAAATAAAGTAAAAAGGACAATGCTAATGCGACAAAAAAGCTAAGAAAATAATAATAAAAATATATTACCAATTAAAAAAAATGACATGCTAAAAAAAATACATTACATTTTACTCTATTATATATAAAAAGGGAACGTAATTAATGTTGGATTAGCTACTAAATTGTTTGATGTATCGAACTAAAATTAACCTAATAACCATAATACCCCTTTCGACTCACCATTCTATGCCCACCACTTTTTTTTTTATTTTATACTTATTTATTTTTATGATTAGTAAAATTATTATTATTATCATTTATAATTAAAAAAAATACATTACATTTTCCTCTATTATGTATAAAAAGGGAACGTAATTAATGTTGGATTAGCTACTAAATTGTTTGATGTATCGAACTAAAATTAACCTAATAACCATATTACCCCTTTCGACTCACCATTCTATACCCACCACTTTTTTTTTTTATTTTATACTTATTTATTTTTATGATTAGTAAATTTATTATTATTATCATTTATAATTAAAAAAATACTTCACACTTAATTAATTTTCAGTAAAAAATATTGAGAAATTCAAAAAGGAAAATTAAGAAAGGGTAATTAAGAAATTTAAATTTTAAAAAGAAGGATTTTTTTTCGGTGTCGAAATCAAACGAAAATAGACTCTATTTATAGAGAAAAAAATTAAGAATTTTTGTGTAATATTATTTTTTTAAATAATTTATTTATTATGAAATAATTTAGGTAAAAAAAAAAGTGGTGAAATTTTCATTTAAAAAAGAGGTTTTTTTTTTGTGTCCAAATCAAATGAAAATAGACTCTATTTATAGAGAAAAAAAAATTATGAATTTTGGTGTAATTTTTTTTTTTAAAAAAATTATTTTATTATAAAATATTTGAGGTCAAAAAAACGGGTGGGAAATAAAAAAACTGAAATAAAACCAACCAATCAGAGGCCACCACGTGGCAGGTTTTTAAAAAAAAAAAAAAAAATTTTTGCCTCGCGGACACGCGCCTTTGTTGGCGCGTGTACCGCACGCGCCAGGTTCCTCCCATTTAGAGCATGACACGTGGCAGATTCGATGAATATCTTCAAAATTGCCATGCTGTGAAATTACCATAATGCCCCTGGTTTGGGCGGGCGTTTTTTGGCCATCCTGTTGTTATATTAGCTACTAAATTGTTTGATGTATCGAACTAAAATTAACCTAATAACCATAATACCCCTTTCGACTCACCATTACATTTTAATGCGACAAAAAAGCTAAGAAAATAATAATAAAAATATATTACCAATTAAAAAAAATGACATGCTAAAAAAAATACATTACATTTTACTCTATTATATATAAAAAGGGAACGTAATTAATGTTGGATTAGCTACTAAATTGTTTGATGTATCGAACTAAAATTAACCTAATAACCATAATACCCCTTTCGACTCACCATTCTATACCCACCATTTTTTTTTATTTTATACTTATTTATTTTTATGATTAGTAAAATTATTATTATTATCATTTATAATTAAAAAAAATACATTACATTTTCCTCTATTATGTATAAAAAGGGAACGTAATTAATGTTGGATTAGCTACTAAATTGTTTGATGTATCGAACTAAAATTAACCTAATAACCATATTACCCCTTTCGACTCACCATTCTATACCCACCACTTTTTTTTTTATTTTATACTTATTTATTTTTATGATTAGTAAATTTATTATTATTATCATTTATAATTAAAAAAATACTTCACACTTAATTAATTTTCAGTAAAAAATATTGAGAAATTCAAAAAGGAAAATTAAGAAAGGGTAATTAAGAAATTTAAATTTTAAAAAGAAGGATTTTTTTTCGGTGTCGAAATCAAACGAAAATAGACTCTATTTATAGAGAAAAAAATTAAGAATTTTTGTGTAATATTATTTTTTTAAATAATTTATTTATTATGAAATAATTTAGGTAAAAAAAAAGTGGTGAAATTTTCATTTAAAAAAGAGGTTTTTTTTTGTGTCCAAATCAAATGAAAATAGACTCTATTTATAGAGAAAAAAAAATTATGAATTTTGGTGTAATTTTTTTTTTTAAAAAAATTATTTTATTATAAAATATTTGAGGTCAAAAAAACGGGTGGGAAATAAAAAAACTGAAATAAAACCAACCAATCAGAGGCCACCACGTGGCAGGTTTTTAAAAAAAAAAAAATAAAAAAAAAAAGTTCCCTCGCGGACACGCGCCTTTGTTGGCGCGTGTACCGCACGCGCCAGGTTCCTCCCATTTAGAGCATGACACGTGGCAGATTCGACGAATATCTTCAAAATTGCCATGCTGTGAAATTACCATAATGCCCCTGGTTTGGGCGGGCGTTTTTTGGCCATCCTGTTGTTATATTAGTATAGATTTATTCAGACAATTAATTAGTTAGAGCCCAATTTCGGCTTTCTAATATTGAACTGGAACATTGTGTACTAGGGTAGGCTTTATCCTACTTCTTAGACCATTTCCAATAGCCTAGTTGAATGGGTAGTTGAGAGGAGTTCAACTAGTTTAGTTGGGGCAATAGGGGAGTTGAATGGGGGGTGGTTGAAGGGTTGGGTTGAACATTTTCAACCCGGTTGAAAAAGACATGTGGCGCCTGGAGATTGGTCCGTGAATTGTATGGCGCGTGAGGCCTTTTTTTTTTTTTTTGTTGCAATGCCACGTGGCGCCGCCCCATTGGTGCGTACTTTATTAGTTTTTCACCCAATTATTTAAACTCAATTATCTCATAATAAATGATTAAAAAAAAAAAATTTCACCAAAATTCATCATTTTTTTTTCCTACAAATTGATATAAGTTTCATTTGATTTGGACACAAAAAAAAAAAACACTCATTTTTCAATTTGAGTTGAATTATCACCTAGTAAATTAATTTTTTTTAATTTTTTTTTCACCAAAATTAACCATTTTTTTCCCCTACAAATTGATATAAGTTTCATTTGATTTGGACACAAAAAAAAAACACTCAAAATAGTGGGGTATAGAATGATGAGTTGGGAGGAGTTGAATTTTAAACTAAACTAGCTTATTGTGGGGGGTGTAGTTGAGAAAGTAGTTGAATGATTAAGTGGATGGAGAGAGAAGATGAGGTGTCGTGATATTAGGGTAGTTGAATGATTTTTGGTAGTTGAGTTATTGGACTTAGCCTTAGCTTCCACACAGAAAAAGGGCAGGGTAAATAATCGTCTTGTTCAGGCCCTTAAGACCTTGTTTATCAGCGATCTAAGCCTGGGTCGGGAGGAAAACGACAACTTTTGAAAAAAAAAAAAAAAATGAAATGGAGATTGCACAACTTGGTGATCCGGATTGGTGGTCCAATCTTGGATTGTGATCCAATCTTTGCCATGTGTCCACCAACCATTGGTTGGTGGATTTTTTAAAATATACTTTTTCATTTTTAACTTAAATTATTTTTAATTATATTAAAAATTTATTAAAATAAAAAATAAAAAATATCAAAATTTTTATTTTTTATCCTCTATAAATAGAGATCAAATTTATTGAATTTGAAGCACATCGAAATTCTCTCTTTTCTCTATAATTAAATCGTTTTTCTATCTCTTTCCCTAATTTCTCATTGTTATTATGGATCCAAATTTTCCATTTGATTCAAACTCTCAAGAATATCTCAACTCTCAAAATTTTCAATTTGATCTAAATTTTCCATTTGATTCAAACACTCAAAATTTTGAAAGCTATTCACACTCTCAAGTTTCTCCAAATCTCACTCAATTTCCTACTTCTATAAATGTCCAACAGTCACAAAATATCTCTCGAAATTTATTTCAAGGCGATGAACAAACGGACACAAATCCACGAAAAGGGGGAAATGTGTTACTTGGCTTGTGAAAGAAGATGTGGCACTGATGTCAAGTTGGATTTTCGTTAGTGAAGATAGTGTGCGTGGAAATAACCAGAAGAGTAGTGTTATATGGGCACGAGTGGCGAAATTATTCGAAGAAGCTCGAGCGGAGAATCCAGAAGAAATACATAAAAGAAATGTGAATTCAATAAAAAGTCGTTATAAACGACCTAATGATAATGTGAACAAATGGATTCTTTGCATACATGGAAGCATATGGTCGGAGAAGGAGTGGAATGAGCAAGAAGGATATTGAGACTGAAGCTCATACAATTTATGAGGCCGGTGGTAGCAAGTTTACCGATTTGCATGTTTTTCAAGAAGTTATGAGTAAACATCCCAAGTGGGAGTTAAATCTGAATCACAGTACAACACGTACATATGAAGATTTGGAGAACAACGAGGAGAGTGGTGGCAGCTCAAAAAGATCAAGGACAAATGAAGATGGGGAGTATTCAATCCCTTCAAACCCACAAACTCCAGTTTGTGATTCTCCAACAATTTCTCGTCCGAGGAAGGTAGAAATGTTGCTAAAAGGAAAAGGAAAAGGTAAGGAATCACAAACTTCTTATATTTACGATGAGTTTATGCGAGAAATTCGTGCACTGAGGCTCACAAGAGACAATGAAATTGAACTGATGAAGAAACTGGGAAATGATAAAATTGAAATGGAGCGCATGAAGGAGGAAAGGGAGCGTAAAAAAGAAGAAAGAAAAGCTAAGAAAATGAATGTCATGATGTTGACTGCATTGTTGGGGAAAGACCACTTGTCTCCAGAAGAAGAAGAAATGAAACGTCGTCTAATGGAAATTGTACTTGGGAATTGATTTAAATTTGGGTTCATGTAATTTAAATTTGTGTAATGTACTTTTTTTAATGTAATTTTAGTTTATGTAATTTAAATTTGTGTAATGTACTTTTTTTAATGTAATTTTAGTTTATGTTATTTTTATTATTGTAACTTTGGTTGTTTTAATCTAATTTAAATTTCACATGGATGTTTTAATTTTTGTCCTGGTGTTTATTATCATCTTTTATAGTGAGTTGTCAAAATCCATGTAATGAGTTGTTACATCTACTTTTTTCTTTTGTCAAATCCATGTAGTGAGTTGTCCTATTCTTTTATTGGAGTCGGAAAGTGATTTCACATGGATGTTTGTCAACTTTTTTCTTCAGTATCCATGTGATGTTTGTCCTATTATTTTACATCAACTTTTTTCTTTTGTCTACTTTTTCTTTGTAGATGGTTCAGATGTAAAATTCATGTGATGTTTCTAAAGTTCTATAAATTGTTATTGAATCCATATCAAACTTATAATAAAATTCAATATTCATTTACAAATGTCTTCAAATGAAAACTCATCCCAAGAGTCAAACTCTAGTTCTGATTCATCCAATTCTGTCGAAATTGATGAATGGAACGCACGAGTTGTTCAGCAAAATAGCCAAATTGATCGCATTCTTGAAGATGTGATCATTAACATTCCTACTTTATTTTCAGAATCTACAAGTTCCACTCAACGGTCAAGAAGACGATTTATTGAGAGGCAGCGTGAAGAAGGTGCAGATCGTTTGTTCAACGACTATTTTTCTAACAATCCAACCTACCATGCAGATATATTCCGTCGTAGATTTCGCATGTGTAAGCATGTTTTCCTCCGTATAGTTAGAGAACTCACTATCAGTGATGAATACTTTCAACAAAGGCATGATGCTACTGGTAGACAAGGCCTTTCAACATTGCAAAAATGTACTGCAGCCAATGAGCAGGTGTTGGCGTATGGGACATCACCGCGCGGTTGACGAATATCTACGAATAAGTGAAGGCTGTAACAAGAAAATCTCTTATTCGATTCGTAGAAGGTGTAATTTCAAATTTTGGCAACCAATATCTCCGACGGCCTAATGAACAAGATTTGGCAAGATTACTTTATCTTTGGAGAACAACGGGGTTACCTGGCATGATGGGAAGTATTGATTGCATGCATCTGGGAATGGAAGAATTGTCCTAAAGCTTGGTGGTCAATTCGCGGGAAGAAGTGGAAAGCCAACTCTCATTTTGGAGTGTTGCATCATATGACTTGTGGATATGGCATGCATTCTTTGGAACACCGGGTTCGTGCAATGATATCAATGTACTTCATAGGTCTCCTATTTTCAATGATATTTTGGAAGGACGAGCACATGAAATTAGTTACGTCGTGAATGGTCGGGAGAATAATATGGGATATTATCTCACGAGATGGCATTTATCCAAATTGGGCTGCATTTGTTAAATCAATTACTTCTCCTACAATTCAAAAGCACAAGTTGTTTGCTCAACATCAAGAAGTTTGCTAGAAAAGATGTTGAACGGGCTTTTGGAGTTCTACAATCCGGTTCGCATTTATCAAACGCCCATGTCTTATTTGGGATCGCCATAGCATCGGAAGAATTATGATGGCTTGTATCATCATGCACAATATGATAGTAGAGGATGAACAGAGACACATATCGGACTTATTATGATCCTGCAGAATTTCAAAATGATAAACCTACAACCTGTCAAAATGGAGTGGTGGAAGAAGATGATGATCAACCTTTTCAATATTGTACCGAACGAGTTGCAAATTTATCGACATATATGACTAACAGAGCACAACTCCGTAATAGAGAAGCCAACAAAGCTCTTAAAGATGACTTGATCGAGCACATATGGCAAAAATTTGGTAATAATAATTAAATATGAAATTTCAATTTATGTATTTGTAATTTTATTTTTGTGATGTATTTATAAAAAGTGAATTTGAATTTCAAATGTAACTTCATTTTTATATTTTTTATATATCGTATTTTTGTATAATAATTATATAAATTTAGTAATATAAAATATTTTATAAATTTATTACAATGCAAAAAATAAGAAAAATGAGGTTAATAATATATGTAATAAAAAATAAAGAATAAATGATATTTGAGTTGGGTTGGTTGGTTGGATTGGATTGTGAATAAAGTTAAAAAATGAAGAAGATTGGTTTGGATTGTAAATGATATATGTGGAAGAGAGAGAAATAATATTATATTGTTGAATTGGATTGGATTGGGTTGTTGATAAAGGAGGTCTAAGGAGCTTATTTTATACAACTTCTAATCATAGGTGTATTCGTACTTTTAAAAATTAATAAAAAAAATGATATAGTGCTAAATATAAAACACTAGTACATAGGTGTGTGTTTTTTTTTTTTTTTTCAAATTAATTTTTTTTTTAATTTTTTTAAAAAAATAAAAAAATCAGTTACTTAATTAATTTAAGTAAACCCTCCTAAAGCCCACGCTTAGCCCAAACCCAAAGTCTTAGCCCAAACCCAAAGTCTTAGCACAAATTAAGGGCAAAATAGAAAACAGACTAAATAATGAGGGCAAAATAGGGAAAAACCCCTCCGGAACTGTTCATAGAACTGTTCACAGAGGGGTTTAATTTATACTATAGACTAGTAAAAGCCCGTATTCGAGGATGCGTGTTTTTTTTTAATTTAAAAAAAAAATTGTTTTTTTTTAAAAGCCCGTGTCCGAGGGCACGTGTTTTTTTTTTAATTTAAAATTTTTTTTTTTTTAAAGGACAAAATGAGAAAGGGACAACTTAGTAAGGGCAAAATGGAAAAAAACTCATTTGAAACTATTCATTGTACTGTTCACTCTTGTTGCCATTTATACTATAGATATTTATGTAAAATAATTAGCAAATACTCCCTCCGTCCCGCTACAAATCACACACTTTCCTTTTTGGCCGTCCCGCTACAAATCACACACTTTTTAAAATGGCAAAGAATCTTTATTATTCCCTCCACTCATTCTCTCTCATACATTATTTTAATACTCACAACACCATTATAATTTACTATTTCCTCCACTCATTCTCTCTTCTATTTTAGTTTTACACTCACAACATTTATATCATTATTTTTTTTCTTAATTCACGTGTATACAGTAACTGACTGATTTCTAATGGGACGGAGGGTAGTATATAGTTTGATATAATTTTCAAAACGGATCAAATTTCACGCACAATCACCCCCCTCCGTCTCTTTTGATTGCGCTTTCCCCTCTTTCATTTATCTTTCATCCTTCTCTTAAACATATTTACAATCTACAAACTACAATCACCAATTTCAAATCCACGGTCAAATCTTGATTTTTCTTGCCAACAATTTGATCTCATTTATCAAATTCACTTGGTCTATCGATAATTGCTTGAATAAGATTCTTAATGCAAGTATTCTTTTCATCTCCCAATAATTTAATTAATCGTGTCTGTTTATTCTGGTTTTAAATAGTGAGTTATATCTTTGATATTTTGTTTAGATAGATTATAATTTTGTATTTTATTAATCTTAGAAATTGATTTGTTCATAATTTTGTTGAAATATGAAATATTTTTGATTGGATTGTATTAATTATGTGATTGATTATACGACAAATTAATTTTCTTATATAAAAAATTGATATAAAAATTGAGTTTTTTAGTGGTCCAACATAGTACAAAAGACTAAGAGGAAGTAGTCGGCTAACCATGGTCGTGAATTGAGGTTATAGTGCAAGTGAGGTTGGCTGTTAGTTGCTTCATCAAGTTGAACTTAATAAAGCTTTATTAGATTATAGTCTAGTGAGACATAATGTAGTCTAGTGAGACCGAGTACAAAAAGAGCGACAAAGGGAGAGAAAATAGCACACAAATTAAAGATTAGTTTAACAGTAATAGAATGTCAGTTTGAAAATACTCCCTCCGTCCCATACCTACGTGCACACTTTCCATTTTGAGCGTTCCAAATTTACGTGCACATTTTCTAAAATGAAAAGGAATCTTTACTATTTTCTCCATTCATTCTCTCTCCTACATTATTTTAATACTCACAATACCATTATAATTTAATATTCCCTCCACTCATTTTCTCTCATATTTTATTTTCACACTCACAACACTTTCAATATAATACTCTCTCCTTAATTTACGTGAAAAGTCAAACTAGACATGTAGATCCGGGACGGAGGGAGTACATGATTATTTTTGTCTTTCAGCTAATTATAGGATGAAGTGAATCTAAAATGTCAAAATCTAGAGTTGTTCTTATAAAAAATGCGTTTTTTTTAAGCTTAGAAAAAATGCGTTTTTTCTAAGCTTAGAAAAAACGTATTTTATACTGGCACTTCATAACACTAACACTGACACTTTTTTACACTAACACTTTTTTACACTAATACTGGCACTTAATATACATGCACTGACACTTTGTTACACTAACACTGACACTTTTTATACTGACACTTAATATATATGCACTAACACTTTTTTACACTGACACTTTGTTACACTAACACTGATATTTTGTTAAACTGACACTTTTTTACACTGGCACTTTGTTACACATGCACTGACACTTTGTTAAACTGGCACTGATATTTTTTTACACTGGCACTTTGTTTCACATGCACTGACACTTTGTTACACTGACACTTTGTTAAACTGACACTAACGGAAAAAATAAAACACGTTTTTGCTAAGCTTAAGGAAAAACACATTTTTATAAGATTTTGGCCGAAATCTTTTAATCGAATTAACTAATTAGTTAATTGGATATTTTCCATTTAACAACTTTATTCATATGATCGTGTTATTAATTCGTTATATTTTAAATACAAATAATAAGTATGATATACTCCCTCCGTCCCAATAAGAGCTGTCCAATTTTTGGGTTGTACGCAAATTAAGAAAATGAGGGGGAAGTAAAAATGTTGTGAGTGTAATTTGAAAATAGGAGAGAGAATGAGTGGAGGGAATAGTAAATTATAATAGTGTTGTGAGTATTAAAATAATGTAGGAGAGAGAATGAGTGGAGGGAATAGTAAAGATTCCTTTGCCAAAAAAGGAAAGTGGAAGCTATTAACGGGACACCCAAAATGGCAAAATGGGAAGCTACTATTGAGACGGAAGGAGTATGCAAAAAGTATATTTTGATATTTAAAAGAAAAATTGATTTTTGCAAAAAAAAAATAAAAAATTAACAATGATAATTTATAGGCCCCGTTCATTAACTTATCCCAGAATCCACAAAAACGCATGAAATTTCCCCGCTTGCACAGTCCTATTATTTTTATGACCCCAAATTTAACTCATCCTATCGGAGGTACGCATGGGCTGTTACACGAACCGAGCTGGCTCGAGTTCGGTTCGGGCTCGACTCGAAAAAAGCTCGAGTTCGAGTGGGCTTGAGGTGAACTCGAGCTCGAGCTCGAACAAATTTTCAAGCTCGTCATTTTTTCGAGCCGGCTCGTGTTCGGCTCGTATGTTCGACGAGCTCTGTTCGAGATCGACTCGTTTGAGCTCGACTCGGGCTCGGCTCGTTAAAAGCTCAAATAAATTTTAGTATATATATATACTAGCCTAAGCCCGTGTCCAAGGCCACGTTTACGTTTTTTTTTTAATATATATATCACCAAAAAAAAAAAATTGCATGTATGTCGCACGACATACAAAGGTGGGAGGGCAAAACGGGAAAGGGAGTGAATAGTGAGGGCAAAAGGGTCGTTTCCGCGAACGAAACTGTTCATTCAACTGTTCCTTTGCTGAGCTGGACCGCTTTGATTTATACTATAGATATATAAGTCGAAACTCGAGCTCGGCTCGTTAAAAGCTCGTTTGATTTCAGATTTTTTTCAAAAAATAAGTCGAAGCTCGAGCTCGGCTCGTTAAAAACTCGTTTGATTTCAGATTTTTTTCAAAAAATAAGTCGAAGCTCGAGCTCGGCTCGTTAAAAGCTCGTTTGATTTCAGATTTTTTTCAAAAAACAAGTCGAAGCTCGAGCTCGGCTTGTTAAAACTCGTGTTCGAGCAGCTCGCGAAAAGCTCGCGAGCCAGCTCGCGAAAAGCTCGAAACTTGATTCGAGCCGAGCTCGAACATGCATACTGGGCTCGAGCTCGAGAAAAGCTCGAGCTCGATATTTTTTATTCGAGCTCAAGCTCGAAACTTTAAAACTCGGCTCGGCTCAACTCGGCTCATTTACGGCCCTATGCATTACTATCCGATGCTTCCAATAAGTAAGATTAATTCTCTACAAATCTGGATTCAATTCATTATATTTTATATTATGAAAGTAATAAAAGTAACGTGACACAACTAATTAATCCCAATATTTCATACGTTATAAAGACAATACCATGTAATGGTTCAATACAATTGCTACAACACCAACAGCCCAACGACAAATATCAGTTGACCTAACTCATTTTCCGACCATACTTGTTCCCAACCTAGCTTCGTACGACATATGATCATCTAGTTATACAATTTCTATCTGATTAATGCACAAAGTCAGGACGATGTCGAATAATAAGGCGACTTCGACCTACAGACACGTGCGCCAATCTATGAACAAACCCGTAACCGTCTGCTACAATTACGGAGATCGTTACGCCTACATTGTCTCCACGATTTAAGGGATTCAATACGATCATACATCACTACTATTTATACCAAACAACATCCAACATTAAGATGTAATGTCTTTTTGGCTATTTTGAGATTACGTCGTTCAATACAGATTTATAAACTCATAATACAATATCTCATCATCACGCCAGATGGTTTTAGTCGGAGACCAACCCAAATACTCATTTGTTCGTGGTTTCAGGTCACATTTGATAGGAGTCAACTAACATTAATAAAAAGTCCCCCAAAAGCATTCTAGGACTTGTCAAAGTACGAATTACAAGTTAAAATGCCTCCCAAACCGGGCTAAGGCATTGACAACTAAAAACAATAAAAGAAAAAATTGTTGTGGACTTGTTCATTACAAAACCAAAATAAAGGCAACAGATCAATCTTCTTGGTCGTTGTTGGGCTGCTCCGGATTCTGCCCCTGCTCTCTTTGCTCAACCTCTTCAAAGACATGGTCTTGGGTGACCTCTTCATCATCCTCTGCTTCATCAGCCTCCTCTAGCTCTTGGAGTATAGCATTGAAATTCCTTTGCTCAACTGGAGGGGCGACCCAAGGCTCCAACCCATCTTCAATGTCTTGTTGGGCGATGACAGCCTGGTCGTTAGCATTGAAGGGAACAGGAGAGTGACCAGCTCGAGCTACCTCGTCATATCTTTCAGCATGAGCCCATTCGGCCAATTTTTCAACTGGTAGCTCGATAGAAGGGTCGACCAAGTCCCGGCGAGCCATATATTGGCGACCAACATCATAGAAATCCCTAGCTCGGGACACTATGATGTGGTAACATTCATCACTTTTCTTAAACAGCTCGACGACGGCCTTTTCTCTATCCTGGGCCTCCTCCTCCCATTTGAGTCGGGTAACCTGATGATCTTCACTCATCTTTATCATGCGAGCGTTGCGATCTTGGATCATCTAAGTTAACTGCCCTAGCTCTCCTTCCAGCCTAACCTTCCCATGCATGGCCACAGCTGCCTCCTCCTCCAGAGCCACCTTGATGGGAGCAAAAGATTATACCTACTCCTAAAGAGGAGCAAGCTGCTACCTTGCCACTTTCAGGTCAGCTAGGGCTTCATCCCTTTCCTTATGAGCATTAAAGTGTGCATCTTGGAGAGCTCGACACTGGGAGTCTGAATCCACCAGCTTCTCCCTTTGTTTAGCGGCCTCCCTAGCCTTCCTTGAGTACTTGGTGGAGGCTATTTGCTCCTTCTCAATAGCAGCTCTCCAGCTGCTCTTGGCCTGCTAAGTTCACAACAAAAAGAAGATAGTCACATATGTTACCTCAGAGGAAAGGAGGCCCGACCTATCACTGTACTCTTCTGGAGTAAGCCCTTCCTCAGCAAACTGTGCTAGCAGGTCCCTATCTGCTGATCTTCTCACAACAACTTGCCCCAATCCCAGCTCGGGATAATAGCTGCTTAAACTATTGATCCTAGCAAGAGGAGGGATGTCACTCAACCTCTCCATCATAGCTTGCATTTATTCAGTGCTACGGGTAGAGGGAGCTAGAGGAGGAAGGGGTTGGTTAGAGGCTGAGCCCGCTGCTCGAGAAGTCCCAGCTCCTTCATGTCCCAGGTCGACACATGACCTCTTTCTCAGCCGATTGAGGGGAAGGGCATCTTTAACATCTTCTTGCTAGTCTTCACCGAGCTCCAAGTCTACAATATTTAGGGGGTCTGCCCCAATTGACTCAGGCCGGGGATCGAATCCCGACTCTAGCTCGGTCGACATGTCGACCTCTCCCTCTCCCTCAATGACTTGTACTTGGGGAGCTTGTTCAATGGGCTCCATTGGCCCAGATCTATCGATGGGGACCATCCCCACTCCTTCTTTGGGGAGCAAAGTGTTCCTGTCTATGGCCTCCTTCTCACGGCTAGCCTGGGCATTGGCAGCTCCGTGAGCCATTTTATTACTCCTATCACCCAGATCGCAATGCGATTCATGTTGGCCTCCTGTTCATCGGTTAAAACTACACAATCAAAGGGAAAACAAATTTATAAACTTATAACACAACATCTTATCATCACGTCGGAGGGTATTAGCCGTATATCAACCCGGCTAGTCGTTTGTTCGTGGTTTTAGATCACATTTGATAGGAATCAACCTATTGCTGGAATAAGTTTGATTTGGATCATTTCCTTCATCATAATATTATATTATATTATTTTGAATTTTATTTTATCTTGAATTACTTATTCTCATATTCATGTGATTGAACTTTGTTTATTATTGAATAGAAACTTGAAATATTAATTATTTATACAAAATCATCTTGGTAGCCAGAAAAATGTATTCGAGCTTTGAAAAAATTGATTCTTTTGAGTTATTCAATTGCTTAGCATCAGTTTGAAAGGTTAACCTATTTGAAAATCTATGAGATCAATCACCACCTATCAATTTTACTTTGAGACTACCCTAAATTTCATTGATCGATTTAGAAGACGAACTTACAAAATATTTGAAACAGTCATGTCTTCAACAAATTTATATTGTCCAAATTTGGACGGTCATAATTCAATTTTGGATGCACCCAATTCAGATATATATCGTATCATATTAATTTATTTGGTAAAGAAGAAAAGAAGACACTAGTCCTTTCTTCAATCAAGAGATGGAACAATTATTTTAACATTACTCTTGAATGAACATTATACTTGGAATGATTTTAGTTTTTTACTTAGACTTCTGTTGGGTTTTGGGGTTACAAACGCAGCGGAAGAACTTTATAAAACAACAAAACCCTAGCCTTGAATCTGTTTAACATGAATAGATAAAATTATGAAATAGATTTTACATACCTTAATAGCGATTTATTGTTCGAAAAACGGATCTTAAAAATGAATCCTTAAATCGTTGACGAACCTTTGATTTTCTCCTTGGTCTTCCTTGTGATGAATTTCAAGCCTTAGGTAATAACGGAATCACCCTCTAATGGTAATCTACACGCGAACAAACCAAGATATAATCTTGTAGGATTGCTAGATGATCCTCCGATTATTGAAACACCTTTCAATAATCTATGACAAAAATGATGGAATTTATTTTGGGTGCTTTTGCTATTTGATTCTTAATCAAAATCAAAACTTTAGTGCTTCATAAACTCTAAAAAGATATGTTTATGGCTAAGTGAAAGATTATATTTATACTAGATATAAATCCCTAAAACTTAGGGAGAATCCTTGTCCAAGCCAAAAACCAAATCAAATAAGGAACAAATCGTACGGACCTGTTTTAGTCGTGGGCACGAGTCGTGCCCGAGGGCACGAGTCGTGCTTTTGCCAAAATCAGTCGTACCACGAGTCGTGCTAAAATTTACACTCGTGCTGATCTAAGGCACGAGTCGTGCCAGAGAGCACGAGTCTTGCCCAATCCCACAATGCACAATTTCTTCACGAGTCGTTCCTTTTTGCCTTGCAGTCGTACTGCCCAATGTCACGAGTCGTGCCAGAACCCAATTTCGCATATTTAAGCCATTTTTCCAATTCGTTCTTTGTGTGTGACCCTTTAGGAATTATATTTATGTTGGTAGTGAGTCGAAACATCGGCCACACAAGACATAAGTGGTTTCTAGCAAACCATTATATCTACCCAATTAATATAACATCAAAGCTTGATTTATTGATAGATCAAATATCACAATCCCTTTGTCCACGATGTCATATTGAACATGAGTCATGGTCTATGTCAACTCATATTGTTCAATGCTTTCTCGATTTCGAATATGTTGATAATCAAAGTGCATTTGATCTCTATCAAATGTCTTGAGTGTGGCCACACATTTCATCAACATCATTCATCGAGGGGCCCAAGCAAACACCTCTCTCAACGAGAGGGACAAATTTCATCTTGACTTATCATTCTTCCTTACAATAATCCAATTGTGCCAACATAGCCCTTATTGCTATCCTATTAAAGATAGTGTTAGACTACATCAAACACAACGTTCATCATGTGGAAGACGATGATAAACTCAGGTACAAAGGATTCTAATGACACGACTATCATAAGATATAACCGTGACATATATGATTATAGACATAGGTAGGTCATGTCCAATACTTGTTCTCTAGAAAGTACCCCTAAGTGTAATGTGCATCACATGCATATAATCATCTCCATGATTATCCATTACCAACTTATACTAGTCATTCACAATAACTAGGGACGTAGGTTATTATAATAAACATGCAAACATATAATAAGCCAAATAAATATGGTCCATAATAACAGTAAAGATGATTACATAACGGCATTAAGTTATAAGTCAAACATAACTAAACGCCTAGGGCATTACACCAACAATCTCCCACTTGCACGAGGCTCCATCTGTTATGTATCGAATATCCATGGACCTAACATGACCATCATGTTTTGCTTGTGCGAGGGGCTTTATAAGTGGATCCCCAATGTTATCATCGATTGATACTTTGCATATCTTAACTTCTGATCTATCAATGAACTCTCAAATGAGATGGAAACGTCTAAGTATGTGTTTGAATCGCTGATGTGACCTTGGTTCCTTTGCTTGCGCAATGGCACAATTATTGTCACAGTAAAGTTCCATCGGATTAGTGATACTTGGAACAACTTCCAGATCACTAATGAACTTTTTGATCCAAACTGTCTCCTTAGCTGCATCGGATGCTGCTATATATTCGGTCTCAGTTGTAGAATCAACAATAGTAATCTGCCTGGAACTCTTCCAACATATCGTACCTCCGTTAAGCATAAACACAAATCTCGACTGCGATTGGAAATCATCTTTGTCGGTTTGGAAGCTTGCATCTATTTAACCTCTTACAACAAGATCATCTTCCATCCCTCCAAAAACCAATAACGCATCCTTAGTTCTTCTCAAGTACTCAAGGATCATCTTAACTGCCATCCAATGGTTCTCACCAGGATCAGATTGGTATTGACTCGTCATGCTTAGAGCATACGAGACATCGGGTCTAGTACAAATCATGGCATACATGATAGATCCAATAGCCGAAGCGTATGGAACCTCATTCATCCTCTTTCGCTCACCAGTTGTCTTAGGACACTGAGTCTTGCTAAGAGTAACACCATGACCCATCGACAAATTACCTCTCTTAGAATTTTCCATCTTGAATCTTCTAAGAACCTTGTCAATATAAGTACTTTGACTCAAATCAATTATCCTTTTAGATCTATCTCTATAGATCTTGATGCCAAGGATGTAAGCGGCTTCACCCATATCTTTCATTGAGAAACACTTTCCTAACCAAGACTTGACAGTCTGAAGTGCAGGAATGTCATTTCCAATGAGTAAGATATCATCGACATACAATAATAGAAATAATACTACGCTCCCACTGAATTTCATGTATATACTAGGTTCATCTTCGTTCTTGACAAAACCAAACTCTTTGATCTTTTCGTCAAAATGAAGATTCCAACTCCTAGAAACTTTCTTCAACCCATATATGTATCTTTGCAACTTGCACACTTTATTAGAATTTCTTGAATCGACAAAACCTTCAGGTTGTGTCATATACACATCCTCAAGTAACTTCCCATTTAGGAAAGCTATTTTGACATCCATTTGCCATATCTCGTAGTCATAATACCCGTCTATGACAATTAAAATTCTAACAGACTTAAGCATTGCAACAAGCGAAAAGGTTTCATCATAGTCTACACCATGAATCTGCCTATATATCCCTTTGCTACAAGCCTAGCCTTGTAAGTATGCACCTTCCCATCCATGTCAGTCTTCTTCTTGAAGACCCATTTGTACCCTATGATTTTTACACCTTCAGGCGGCTCAATCAGTTCCAAACTTGTTTATCTGACATGGATTGCAATTCGGATTCCATGGCTTCCAACCATTTATCCGAATTAGGAGTGGACATCGCCTCTTGATAGGAAGTAGGTTCGTCATTCTCAATGACTTTCACTTCATTACTTTTCGAAACGAGAAATCCATATCTCTCGGGTTCGGATCGATCTCTATTCGATCTATGATGGACTTGTGAATCTTGAACCGGTTTCACAACTTCTTGTGAACTTGGTTTCGTCTCTACTATTGGTTCCATATTATTTTCGGGTTCTTGAACTTCTTCAAGATCAATTTTACTCCCGCTAGATGCTTTATTGAGAAACTGTTTCTCAAGAAAAATATCATATTGAGCAACAAACACTTTATTCTCATTGCGGTAGTAAAAGTAATACCCTTTGATTTCCTTAGGATAACTAACGAAAATAACTTTGTCAGATTTAGGTGCTAACTTATCAGAGACAAGTCTCTTCACATAAGCTTCGCAACTTCAAATCTTCATGAAAGACAAACTAGGTTTTCTTCCATGCCACATCTCATGTGGGGTCTTAGGAGCCAATTTAGTAGGAACTCTGTTCAGTGTGAACGCAGAAGTCTCTAATGCATGTCCCCAAAAGGAAATAGGAAGGTCAACTTGACTCATCATCGAAAGAACCATGTCTAACAAGGTTCTATTCCTCCTCTCGGACACACCATTCCATTTTGGTATTCCGGGTGGAGTCAACTCTGAAACAATTTCACAGTTTTTGAGATGATTGTCAAACTCTTGGCTCAAATATTCACCACCATGATCGGATCGAAGTGCTTTAATAGTTTTGCCAAGTTGATTTTGTACTTCATTTTGAAATGTTCTAAACATCTCAAACGATTCAGTATTGAACTTCATTAGATAGACATAGTCATATCTAGATAAGTCATTAGTGAATGTAATGAAATACCGAAATCCCCCCTAGCAATGCTGCTTAATGGTCCACATACATCCGTATGTACTAGAGCCAATAAGTCACTAGCCCTTTCACTACTCTTAGTGTAGAGTGGTTTGATCATTTTGCCCAACAAACAAGATTCGCATACCTCATATGATTCATAATCACGTGAGTCTAAAAGTCCATTTTTATGGAGTTTAGATGTGCGTTTCTCATTTATATGACAAAGCCGGCAAAGCCACATGAACATGTTGTTCACATCATTCGGTTTATATTTCTTGTTAATATAATAAATATCTTCAACATTTTTTTCAACATCAAGAACATAAAGGCCATTAAATGAATTTGCAATACAATAAAGCATATCATTTAAATATATAGAAAATTTCTTATTCTCAATAAGAAACCTAAAACCTTCATTATCCAAACAAGAAACTGAAATAATATTTCTACTCAAATTTGGAACGTAATAACAATTGTTCAAAACAAGTACTAGTCTACTAGGTAAAGTTACATCATATGTTCCTACTGCAAATGCAATAACTCTTACTCCATTCCCCACACGTAGGTCAACTTCACCTTGTTAGAGTAGCTTTCTATTCCTTAGTCCCTCCACATTTAAACAAATGTGAGATCCACATCCGATATCTAATACCCATGCACTAGAAATAGAAAGGAAAATATCTATTACATAGATACCTAAATCAGTAGCAATCGTATTGACCTTCTTTGCCTTTTTGCCTTCCTTATAAGCCTTGTAATTTCGATTCCAATGACCAATCTCTTGGCAATGGTAGCAAATCACATCCTTTTGAGACATTTTGGGAGTTGCCTCTCCGGCATTGGCAACTTTTGCCTTAGGTTTAGCAACAATTGATTTACCTTTGCCTTCCTTTTTGAACCCTTTACCTTTATTAACCATTAACACATTTGTTGTTCCAGGCTTCTTGATATTCTTCTCTGCAGTCTTAAGCACCGCATGCAATTCTGAGAGATTTTTATCCATGCCACTCATGTGTGTGATGTACCCGATTTTTTACGTTTTGAAAAATCAACGGAGTCGCCACGCCGTTTTTAGTTTAAGGGCCAAAACTTTGAAAAATGCCCAAAAATGAGAGAAGTGAGTTCGGATTTTACACTCCGGGAAGAACGATTAGCACGTTCACCCGGAATGCCTCGTAAAATGAGTCTTCCTACTTGAAACCATTTGTGTGTGTGTGTGTGTGTTTTGCAAAAAGGGTTTTCTAGAAATAAATAATTTGACTGGACAAAACTGAAATTAATCAAAACATTGTGCTTCTGTGAGTGAAAAAGGGCTGAAAACAAAAATATTTGTCCATGACATTCATGTCCGCGCGGATCAGGACGAGGCTCAATCCTGTCCGCGCGGATAGGGCAGTAGAGTTCATTTTTGGCAGCTTTCCAGTCTGATTCTGTAATTTCCAGAAAGTCAACTGGATTTACAGAATCAGAACTGGAGTTGCAACAGAAAATGTTAAATAAAAACATTTTGGATTTTGCATCCATGCTTGTCCCCACTTTTCTTAGACTTTGATTAGTGATCACTAAACATGATAGTGGTAATCTACTATATCAAGCCATCATGAGGGTACATTAGGACTTAGAAGCACTTCATTTGCTTGGGATGGGGGTTTAACATGAAAGTAAATTTGATAAAACAAGAAGTAGGTCAAGATGTATCAACTTTTAGAGGAAGATCTTCTAAGGTGGTCATTAAGATGACCATCCTTGAGATCTATACTCAAGTGTATCTTATACATTTTGTGTGACCTAATTTGTGAGTCTTAAGGATATCCATCCATGGAAATGGTTCCAAGGTGAACATCTTAGACTATGGGAGGGACATTTACAAGAAAGTAAATAATGTGGACCATTTGAGATGGTCATCCATGGAGATTTTACTCCAAGGTGAACACTCTTGGGTCAAGAATAATAATTGAACATGAAGAAAATCCTCATGAAGATAAATGATGATGACCATTTTAAGATGATCACCATGAAAATTAGCTCCAAGATGAACATTTTAGGCCAAATAAAGCAAATTCATGTAAAAGCAAAGGACATTAGGGAGTAACATAAGAAAAGATGTAGATCTTCATGGAAGATCATCCATGGAGATCTTCCTAGATCCAAAGACTAGGGGAGTTGGGATCAACAATTAATTAAGCAACAAGTGAATGAAACAAGTAGATAAACAAGATTTAATGAAGATGATGCTTGAACAAAGAATAAGTTTAGTGGAAAAGAAGGAGGGTTTTACCAATGGTGACACCCTATCTTCCTTGGTTTGGAGTTTGACTTGAGGAGTATCAAGATTTAGTGTTTGGATTTGTGTTTAGGGTTTGTGTTTGGATGAGTGTTTGAAGGCTATTTTCTGGAGATATTTCGAAAGAGTAACAGTGTGTAAGTTGTTGATTTCTAAACTGAGAGAGAAGGGGTTGAATTTATAAGCTGGATTTAGGTTTCAATGATGTCCGCGCGGATGAGACTGAGTCTCATTATTGTCCGCGCGGATTGGAATGTAGGCGTGCCTGATTTTGCAGAAAAGCAGTTTTGGCTGTTTGCAATTAATTAAAAGTTGATCAATTTCTTGGAAATCACTCTTTCCAGCGAGACCCATCCTATTTTTGTTGTTCCTTTAAGGTCCTTCCTTGTTTAAATTGTCTTAGGAAGTGACCAAAATTCCCCTAAACGTTTATTTGACGTGGAAAACGTTAAATTGGGCTGAAAGAACATTGGCGGTTCAGATTGGGACACTTACAGTAGCCCCTCGGCGACGGCACTTTCGGAGGAAGTGGGGTCGTCGATAAAAGTGAGGTCCCAATTTGTTGGGGAAAAGAGGGTGACCATTTTGGTCGGACCTCTGGGGAAAGGAATGACCATTTTGGTCTGATGGCTGAACCTAATGGTAGGCTTCCTACGTATCCTTAAGAGGAGTCAAGCCGGTCGTAGTTCGGGTCTTTCGACTATCTTCAGATGTCGACCTTAGAGTGACTATTTTAAGGTGTCAACCTGGTAATGATTTCGGTTTGTCGAATCAGAGGATGATTGCGGTTTACCACTTTCCTCGTATTTTGTGTTGAAACCGAAGTGATAGCGTTTAGGTGCCTCAAGCCTTAAGCCTTAGTGATAGCGTTTAGGTGCCTCAAGCCTTGATGATAGCGTTTAGGTGCCTCGAACCTTAATGATGGCGTTTAGGTGCCTCGAACCTTGATGATGGCGTTTAGGTGCCTCGAACCTTGATGATGGCGTTTTAGGTGCCTCGAACCTTGATGATGGCGTTTAGGTGCCTCGAACCTTAATGATGGCGTTTTAGGTGCCTCGAACCTTGATGATGGCTTTTTAGGTGCCTCGAACCTTAATGATAGCGTTTTAGGTGCCTCGAACCTTGATGATGGCGTTTAGGTGCCTCGAACCTTAATGATGGCGTTTAGGTGCCTCGAACCTTGATGATGGCGTTTAGGTGCCTCGAACCTTGATGATGGCGTTTAGGTGCCTCGAACCTTGATGATGGCGTTTAGGTGCCTCGAACCTTAATGATGACGTTTAGGTGCCTCGAACCTTAATGATGGCGTTTAGGTGCCTCGAACCTTAATGATGGCGTTTAGGTGCCTCGAACCTTGATGATGGTGATCTGGAGGTATCAACTTGTTTTGAAATAATTTCCTTCGATGGTTCGTATCCTTTCGTTGGGGACGGACTCTGAGGGGATAGACGGTCTTTTGGTGGACTTCATTTGAAGGGATCGGTCTTACGTTTGCTGCCGGAGGAAAGGGTGACCGTGTTGGTCAAGTGGCTAGACCTATGGTAGGCTACCTACGTATCCCAGATGGGAATCAAGCCTATACGTAGTTCAAAAGCTGCTGGGGATGGAAACGAGGAAAGAAACGGAATTCCGTTAGCTTTCGTCGGGGAAAACGGGCTTACGTTTCACTGCCAGAGGTGAAAATGAGGAAAGAAACGGGATTTCGTTAGCTTCCGTCGGAGAAAAACCTAAGTTGAGGTTTAGTTCAGGAGTATGAACCTAAATGGGGACTTAGTTCAGGAGTATGATCCTAAGTCGAGGTTTGGTTCAGGAGTATGATCCTAAATGGGGACTTAGTTCAGGAGTATGAACCTAAGTTGAGGTTTGGTTCAGGAGTATGATCCTAAATGGGGACTTAGTTCAGGAGTATGAACCTAAGTTGAGGTTTTGTACCTGAGGGAGACTATTTGAAGGTGTTCTCGTTGGGGAAGATTCGAGCTTACAACAACTACTGGGATTTAGATATCTGAATCCAAGATGGTGGTGACTTGAGGCGTCTGAGTCAAGCTGGTGCGGACTCGAGGGCCTTGCCAGTTATTTGGACAATTCTGTTGAAGTCATTGTCATTACGCTTCGATGGAGACCATCATTGTTGCGAGAGGCTTCAGGTTGTAACAGAAAACTGGTCTTTCATGTTTGAATTGCTGCATTTGTTAGTAGAGAGGAAGATGCATATATGACATTCATGATGACAGATGCATGCATAGAACCAAAATGATTATGAGAGTATCACTACATATGTTCGCGAGATGATGCATTTACTTGCTTTTGGAGATGCACTTAGCCTAAGCTTTTGGCAGGGAAATTATGATTTATGATCTTCAATCACTTAGGATTATTCCTATTGATTCAAGTTTTGTGCATGCTACATGAGCCCTTGGGAGATTTTTGTGGGGATGCATGGTGGTGAGAGGGTTTGTGTTTATGTATGGTGGGGTGAACCCTCTCCCATGAGGTGGGGAAATGTATGACTGATGGATGATATAGTGCAGTCTAGGCAAGTCGGGGATGCTCCCGGGAGTATAAATTGCAGCAGATTGAGTTGTTGCTGGGGAGAATAAGGTGTGTCGTGCGGAGAATGCCCTGGTTTTGAAGAGATGACTAGGCGAAGCCCCAGATCTTGACGAGGTGACCATGTCGAAGCCCCAGTTGATGATGCAAAGCAAACCCGGAGGGAATCTGGTAAAGAGAGCCTGAGGAACATCTTAACAAAAGCCCCAGCTTTGAGAGATTCAATGCATCCCTATTGCAGACAGAGTCTTCTTGTGGCCACGGAGGCAACCCATCATTTCAAACTTTAGTCAATCAGTCAATGGACAAGACTCAGAAATGTTTACGTGCAGGGGCACATCTTTCGAAAAGTGGGAATGAATCCCGATTTTGTGTATACACACTCGCTTTAGGTTTGACTCTTTTGAGAGAGTATAAGCATCACAAGGTGTGGAAAAGTGTATGGAAGCCCCTGCTGACAGAAAGACAGTGTTTGGCTCTATTTCCCTATGATGGAGAGAGAGAAGACTTGTCGAGACACTTGAAAACTTGTCTTATTCATGATGATCACAAGGCTGCTTAAAACCCTTTATTAATGTTCGGGTTGTTCAACCCCTAATCTCGATATGAACAAACATTTTGATTAATCATGAGGAGAAAGTCGACCAATATCAATAATCAAGGTTGGCGAATCGTGAAGAAAGTTTGTTTATAGGAGAGGCCATTGATGAGACCGAATTTTCTGGGATTTGAATGTGTTTATGACCGGACCATTTCTGGTTGCCTACGTTCCCCTCATTGTGAGGAGCTCAGGTCACCGTAGTTCGGGTCTTTCCCGGTTGAATGTTGAAATTCGCGGATCTGAGGACCTTTGAGGATTTTGAGGATTTGGAGGATTGAAAAACATGTCCTCCTGGAGTGTCGTCGAAAGACACGGATGCGAAGCCCCAGTGGGACATCCACGACAAGTGTTTGCGAAGAGAAATGAAATATGCTCACATGAAGTGTCAAATGGATGGACTGAATTTGCACAATCTTAGATTGATGATTTCGAACCAAGATGGGATAGACTCCAATTTAAGCAAGCAATGAAGCATTAATTTGATTTAGCTCTCGAAGATATTAGAATGAAATTACTATCCGGTAGGGACTGTAGCTGGATTTCCGGGCTTCGATCGGCCATCGGGTGATTTAGGATATCATGACCTCTTAAGATAAGAGGTCGGCTGGGCCTTTTGCTGACTAAGCCTCTAAAGATGAGAGGTTGGTTTGCAGGGATGTGTTTAGGAAATCTACGGCGATGAATATTGATTGTCTCTAAGAATGAGAGGTCAGATTTTGACTTCGACCAAAGGCAAGGGTAATGGTGATGGGAATATCCTCTAAAAGCGAGAGGATGGCTTGGGATTGATTAAGGTAATGGGAGTATCCTCTAAAATTGAGAGGATGGCTTGGGATTGATAAAGGTAATGGTGAGAGGAAGTCCAAGCTATCGAGAACTTTTGCGAAACTTGCGAGAATTCGGGCCTTTTTGATCATTGGAGAGCTTCTTGAGGAGTCGGGGATTTTTGCTGAATTGTGAGGATCGACAGTCCTTCTTTTAATAAAAGCCTCCTGAGACGTTGAGGATTCTTGCTGTGAGGATTTAAAATCCTTTTCTCTCTCTTTTTTTTTTTTTTTTAAAAAAAAGCCTTCTGAGATGTTGAGGATTCTTGCTGAATTGTGATGATTTAGAATCCTTTTTTTTTTAATAACTTGGAAGGCCTCCTGAGGAGTTGAGGATTATCTTTGTCCTTCCTTCATGGCTTGAGATATTTTGCGCATCGTCGACTCTCGAAGCTAACTTCTTGGGCTTGAAATGATGGCTAAACCGGGTTTCAAAACACGCTGATCTTGAAATGAAAGGATGTTGTTTGGTGAGGGTGAGGTAAAGGTTTTCCCTACGGGTAAACGGCTTCAACCGCAATCCCTACCGGTTGACCTAAACAAAATTAAGTCTTCATTGCTTGCTTGAGCTTTAAATGAGAAAAGATTCATCCAAATTCATCGAGCAACGAGATGATGAGGATGATGAAAGAGATGTGAGCATATGAGATGCAAGATGGGGAGTTGGTAAGCCCCAATTTGAGAAGGATATCAATTGATTTTCTTACTCCGATTAATTTAAATATTAATCATTTCAAAGGATTAGTGGTTGAGCAGCACAAGTGATTATCTAGGATAAAACCATTTCAATTAAGTGTAACGTGGGTGTGCAAGTGATGTCTCGAGTCTAGCAAGAAAAGAAAAAAGACTTATATAAAAGTTAGACATTTAACTACTATGTCCAAAATGGACTAAAACGACAAATGTCCAGGAAGGACTTAGGTGAAAGAGAAAAATACTAGAGCCTACAAAGGTTGACTAAAAGACTATTCATTGGTACTTGAATTTCGGGCCTCAAAAGGGCTCAGTCATTTGCGCTGTGGTTTCGTGGAGGAAGGGACCTTAGGCTCATTAGAGTAAATGACATAGTAGTCAAATCCTCCTGAATGTTCCCCGAGTGTCCCCACACTGGCATCACCAGCTTCGAATTTTTCTTTCGACTTTTGCTGGGAAGAGGCTTTATTCTTCTTGGGAGGACGATCTTCGTTTATCCAATCTTGATAGTCCCTCTCGAGGCAGTCGGGGCAGTCACAGATATACCACCAAATGTGCTCAACAGTTGGGGGTGAATTCGGGGTTTCAGGCTGAGCTGTGCTAGGATGGTTCTGAGTTGAGCTGGATTGAGGAGATTTGCTGCTGGGCTCGCCGGGAAGCAAATGGTTGGATTCTGCCGAGTAACGATAGGCATTAGAAGCCGGGGGAACATGCACGTATTTGTCCTTCAGGGGAGCCCCAGTCAGTTGGGGGATTGCCAATGTTCTGAAATGACGTATGGCCTCTTCGATCCAGGCCTGCTGTTCATTATGGCATTTCTCGAGAGCCCTGATGGCTAACCACATTTCCTCCATTGTTTTCAAACCTTCATTCCCTCTACTGATATCTGCAGGACTGGTATCATTCTGAGAGGGGACACCTGACGGCTGCTGGGGCATGCCGAACTGCTCCATCCCTGACTGCTGTTGGGATGGCGGCACTTTGAATTGCTGTTTGGGGGCTAGCTGGCCTGTAAGTCAGCGGGCAGGAGTTCCGGCGGTGGTGACATAGGAAGCTGGTGGTGGCATCATGACATATCCGGGACAATCGAGAGTGGGAGGAGGATTTTCTTCCTTCTTCATGGTAAAAGTGCCATCGAGATTGGGACTGGCGGCCAAACCATGGCTCCTAAAGACCTCCAGAAGGATGTCAATTTGTGCTTCATGTTGCAATCTCATCTGCTCTACCAACTGGATCCAATGCTGGTCTGTCTGAGGGATCTCGGGAGGATAGGTATGTCCATCATTCTCAAATCCGGATTCGAGATTAATCATCTGGGGATCTTCACCAGTTTCCACATTTTCCTTGGCATGCGAAGGCTCTCCGATTTCAATCATGTTTACTTGGTTATGGTTTCTTGGAAAAGGATTTTTGACTGTATTAGGCCCCTCGGGGGCTTCTAACTTTCCTTGCTCTATCAAACCTTGGATTTCCCTTTTCAGGGGGACACAATCATCTGTCAGGTGCCCATGGTACTGATGAAAGGCACAATGCTTGGAGGTATCCAAAGGAGCATTGGGGTTTATGGGCTGATAATTATCTAAAGGCCGGAGCAAACCTTCTTTTACCAAACCTCTGAAGACATCACTCAAAGGCATCCCAAAGTTTCCCAAGCCTTGGAGCCGGGATCTGGATGCATCAGGTTTCTTGGGGACAAAGGAAGTGGCATTGTTACAGTCTTGTCCCAAATAGGGCTGGGCAGGAGTCGTGTTGGAGGTGGAAGAAGCCCGGTATCTGTAAGTAGGTGCACAATTTGCTGTTGATTGTAAGCCCTCTCAAATTTAGCCCCGAAATTGACCATTGCCCGCAGATCCGGATAGGGGAAATTGCTAAGTGAGGTCCTTAAATGCGGCTTCAAGCATGACTGGAAGATGTCTAACTGCTCCTCGTCAGAGGGAGGGATGGCCATTTCACTGAGCTTCAAGTTCCACCTTTTATAAAAATCCCCAATATTCTCATCAGGGCGCTGCATCGTTGTCTGTAGGTCAACTCTGTTTGTCTCCCATTCCAAGTTGGCTTTATACTTATTTGTGAAAGTACTGGTAATCTGTTCCCAAGTAGCCCTAGTTTCAGGCTTCAATCGAAAGAACTATTTCAAAGCTTCTGACTTCAAAGAGAGACTGAAGTAGTCGGCCAACTGCTGGTTTGTGCATCCCTTAGCTTTCATTGCCAAAGTATAGGTGTCCAAGTGAGTTTTAGGGCACGTACTCCCGTCAAACAAGTCGAGATTGGGCATCACGAACTTGTGAGGCAGGGGTACAATCGAGTCGGGATCTGTAGGCCGAAGAGCAGTGTTCCTTTTGACAGTCAATTCAGCAAGCTGCGCTTTCATTTCCTTGTGTTGCTCCATAAACTAGGCCAAATGGGGATCCAAAGGTGGAGCGGGAATGCCTGAGCCGATATTTGAGCTAGGAAGAGGACTAGTTGTTAGTGGTGCACTGGTGGAGGGAATGCCATATCCCGGAGCATAGGTGTAAACATACCCTTGACCCGGATTGCCCTGAGGGGTAGGAGCTTGAACGTGACGGTTGAGCCCGAATGCTTGCTGCGGGTTTTCAAGGGGCAGAGAAGGTGGAGGCAGACCTGAGGTAGCCGGATAGCTCGGGTTTCCAGGGTGAGACTCATAAATAGGTCTAAATGCGGGCTGATGTCCCTGGTTGTTGAACTGTATGCCTGGCTGTGGCGAGGGTGTATAACCAGGAGGGTACTGCGGTCTTGGTGATTCTGATGAGATTGGGACGGGGGCTTGCTGGCCCATTGAACCCTGAGTGAGAAATGGGTTTGTGGAAGCTATGTTAGGAGTAGCTGAACTAGCATCATTCTGAGGAGGGGCTCCTGACTGTAGCCCCAGACCAAACTGTGGCGGTGTCATTCCAAACTGTCGCTGTGGTACCCTGAACTGTTACTGCGAAGATCCGGGCTGATTGGTCCCAAACTGAGGTGGGATCCCAACTTGCTGTGGCATTCCGAGGTACCCCCAACCATGGGAAGATATTCCGTACTGATTTTGTCCCCACTGAGGAACTGCGAACTGGCTTGTCCCGTCAGGCTGCATGGGTCCAGTAGTCTGTAGTTGGGGAGCTGGCTGACCCAAAGATCGAGGAGCATGGGCGCTGGTGGTAGTACCATAGGAGGTTGGTGGTGGCATTCTGGAGTAGTCAGGGTGACCAAGAGTGGGATTGGGGTCCTCCTCTTCTTCCACGGTGAAAGTGCCATCGGGATTGAGACTGGCGGTCAAACCATGGCTCCTAATAGCCTCCAGAAGGCTATTCATCTGTGCTTCCTATCGCAACCTCATTTGTTCAGCCAACTGATTCCACTGCTGTTCTGTTTGGGGAGTCCCGGGAGGCGTAGTGGTGTTGTCCCCGTCGTTACCAGCTGATGCAGACATTCTGAAAATCGGAGTCGAAGCAAACGGTGAAGCTGACGATGCGCTTGATTCTTCCCAACTTATCAGACGGTGACCCGGTGCCCGAAACCAAGCTTTGTGAGGAGCTGCGGGGGAAAGACACGAGGGTTCAGATATTTGGGAATGAAGGAGGGTAGGTGTTTGGGATCAGGGCTCATGCAACATGCAGTTATTTGTTCTCGTTTACTTAAAACGTGTTTTATTAAAACCTAAGCGGTTGGAAAAGATTGCTCTTCTTTTTCGCAAACTACTCTAAGTCCTGGATCAGTGGGTCCCATCACTACGCTACAGACCCTCAACCTGTAACCTCGAACAAGGGTTCCGTAGGGCAAGCAGGTCCCACCGACCGAAAAGAAAAACGATCCTAAAGTCTGGCGGGTAGTCGAGTCTTAATGCGTATTCGATGTAAATTACGGGCAAAGCTGACGTCAAAGGTCAAGATCATGTCGAGGGGCTCGACGAAAATTCGGCATAGCATTGACTGATAAATGTCCATAATTGATATTGACCCGTCGTCAGTTAGGCCGTAATTAAACATGGTCTAATCGTTAATCCTTGATGACTCAGTGTCATGCCGGGAGTCGGTGCATAAGTTGTGCAGATCAAAGTTAAAGTCAAGGTGCCAGTCAAGATCTGGTCAAAGTTCATGACGGAAAACCGGCATGACCTCGACTGCTTAGGGTCTCCGAAGGATATTGACTTGGCGTGCCGACTAAGGTTTGACTGACACGGCGTATACACAGACAGGGCATGACACGGATCAAACCAAAAACCAACCGAGTCTCGGACAAAGTGTGTCACGGATGAGTGCATGGTCGACACGAGGCTCCAAGGAATGTTTGGGTAGTCCCGTGCTCGCACCGAGAGGCGTAATAAGGCAAAACGGGCTGCTACTGGGATTTTCCCGGGTTAAGGACGTAGTGTGCAGTGTAAGGTCAAGTGCGCGTAGTGTGCGGCAGTCTATCTTCTTTTTTGAGTAAAATAGAAATTTTCACATGTGTCTTAAGAGCATGATGCATGCAAAAGATTTTGAAAATGATTTTTTTCTTTGAAAATATTTTCGAAATTTTTTTTTGAAAGAAAATAAACACATAAGCACAAAATTCAAACAGTTAAGGAAACGGGTCCGACAGTCAAAATTTTTATTTTTTCGGGACGATCAAATCAACGCAAAAAATGGGGGAAACACACACACACACATACAAATGGTTTCAAGTGTTGGGACGGAAGTTTGACCCACAAAAGCTTTTTTTTTTTTGAAATGATACCGGTACGTGGCTTTGTTAGACCATAATTTATCCCAAGCCTCGGGTTAGGAAGCGATACAGGAAGCTTAATGGTTTCCACCTATATACCAAATACCATTTTTTATTATATATATTTTTTTTAAAAAAAGATAAAGCTCGTTTCCAATCCCCAGCGGAGTCTCCACTGTGATGTACCCGATTTTTTACGTTTTGAAAAATCAACGTAGTCACCACGCCGTTTTTAGTTTAAGGGCCAAAACTTTGAAAAATGTCCAAAAATGAGAGAAGTGAGTTCGGAGGTCACGTTACACTCCGGAAAGAACGATTAGTACGTTCACCCGGAATGCCTCGTAAAACGAGTCTTTCTAACTTGAAACCATTTGTGTGTGTGTGTGTGTTTTGCAAAAAGGGTTTTCTAGAAATAAATAATTTGACTGGACAAAACTGAAATTAATCAAAACATTGTGCTTCTGTGAGTGAAAAAGGGCTGAAAACAAAAATATTTGTCCATGAAATCCATGTCCGCGCGGATCAGGACGAGGCTCAATCCTGTCCGCGCGGATAGGGCAGTAGAGTTCATTTTTGGCAGCTTTTCAGTCTGATTCTGTAATTTCCAGAAAGTCAACTGGATTTACAGAATCAGAACTGGAGTTGCATCAGAAAATGTTAAATAAAAACATTTTGGATTTTGCATCCATGCTTGTCCCCACTTTCCTTAGGCTTTGATTAGTGATCACTAAACATGATTAGTAGTGATCTACTATATCAAGCCATCATGAGGGTACATTAGGACTAAGAAGCACTTCATTTGCTTGGAATGGGGGTTTAACATGAAAGTAAATTTGATAAAACAAGAAGTAGGTCAAGATGTATCAACTTTTAGAGGAAGATCTTCTAAGGTGGTCATCAAGATGTCCATCCTTGAGATCTATACTCAAGTGTATCTTATACATCTTGTGTGACCTAATTTGTGAGTCTTAAGGATATTCATCCATGGAAATGGTTCCAAGGTGAACATCTTAGACTATGGGAGGGACATTTGAAATAAAGTAAATAATGTGGACCATTTGAGATGGTCATCCATGGAGATTTTACTCCAAGGAAAACACTCTTGGGTCAAGAATAATAATTGAACATGAAGAAAATCCTCATGAAGATAAATGATGATGACCATTTTAAGATGATCACCATGGAAATTAGCTCCAAGATGAACATTTTAGGCCAAGTAAAGCAAATTCATGTAAAAACAAAGGACATTAGGGAGTAACATAAGAAAAGATGCAGATCTTCATGGAAGATCATCCATGGAGATGAACTCGATGGAGATCTTCCTAGATCCAAAGACTAGGAGAGTTGGGATCAACAATTAATTAAGCAACAAGTGAATGAAACAAGTAGATAAACAAGATTTAATGAAGATGATGCTTGAACAAAGAATAAGTTTAGTGGAAAAGAAGGAGGGTTTTACCAATGGTGACACCCTATCTTCCTTGGTTTGGAGTTTGACTTGAGGAGTATCAAGATTTAGTGTTTGGATTTGTGTTTAGGGCTTGTGTTTGGATGAGTGTTTGAAGGCTATTTTCTGGAGATATTTCGAAAGAGTAACAGTGTGTAAGTTGTTGATTTCTAAACTGAGAGAGAAGGGTTGAATTTATAAGATGGATTTATGTTTCAATGATGTCTGCGCGGATGAGACTGAGTCTCATTCTTGTCCGCGCGGATTGGAATGTAGGCGTGCCTGATTTTGCAGAAAAGCAGTTTTGACTGTTTGCAATTAATTAAAAGTTGGTCAATTTCTTGGAAATCACTCTTTCCAGCGAGATCCATCCTATTTTTTTTGTTCCTTTAAGGTCCTTCTTTGTTTAAATTGTCTTAGGAAGTGACCAAAATGCCCCTAAACGTTTATTTGACGTGGAAAACGTTAAATTGGGCTGAAGGAACATTGGCGGTTCAGATTGGGACACTTACAATGTGATAGTGCATAATGAAATGACCTTTCAGGCAATGAATTTAATATCATATCCGTAGCGAGTTCCAAATTCATAGGATTTCCAAGCCTTTCTAGACGCTCAATATGTCCTTTCATCTTAAGAACATGAGCACCAACCTACTGCCCCTCTTGCATCTTGCATGCATTCCTGGCTTTCACCACATCATACCTTTCTTGTCTAGCTTGCACTTGAAACATTTCCTTTAAGCGCTCAGCTAGATCAAAAGCAGCTTCCATGTGTTCAAGGTTCTTCTGAAGAGCCTTACACATGGTGACAAGAATAAGGCATGCAAAATCTGTAGAATCATCAACATGTTTCTTATGTGTATCCTTATCTACCCTTGAAGCATTAGCAGCAGGTTGAGGTGGAATGGGTTCGTCAAGAACATACATTTTCTTCTTTTTCCTTAGAACAATTATTAGGCTTCTGATCCAATCATAATAATTTGTACCGTTCTCTTCGAGCTTGTCCGTCTCAAGTACGGATCGCAGTGACAGGGGCTGATTATTGTGAGTTGCCATTAATTACTACAATAAGATACACAAACAATAAACATATAAGTATCAACGCATTTACCATCTAAGAGCAAATAATGTATTTCATAAATACTCTCACTCAATTATACACCTTCAAATACAAACATGTATCATATAATCAAAATAGGCTAAGATCCATATTTCACTTAATTCCGGTTTAACTGAGTCAATGCCCAAAATCAAGCTATTTAGGTAGATAACATCAACCATATCATATATGACTCTTAGATCTTTTATGAGATTTCTAGACATCATATGTCAAACATGTTTTAATTTCATCTATGCCTTGGGTCAAATCTCATTTGAAAGCACCAATTAAGTTAAAACCTTTTTCAAACGTATGAGACACGGAACGATGCACCTAACTGTGTCAACTACATCAATCTCCATCTCATCTTGATCACAAATTCAAGGGGTGACATAAAACTTAAACATTTAGAAGGTTTTACATATAGAAACAAACATCGCATGGTTGTAACATGAAACTTATGTGTACATAATTATGAACATAGGACTTCACAAAATATTTCAATCAAACAATTTGAGTTAATATTGAGAAATTACTAATCTAAATAATCATATTAAACAGATCAATAACCTATGTAAAAGATTAATCATATTAATCAATTATTAATAACAATCATGGTATATCACATATAATTGTTTTCTCAAAACAACACACATAAAATCGTAGATCTATTTCACATAACATGTAAAGCGTTTAATCAAATTAAATCTAGCATGCCAATTTTAACCTAATCATGAAAAATGCGGCTCTGATACCACTGTTGAATTTTGGGGTTACAAACGTAGCGGAAGAACTTTATAAAAAAACAAAACTCTAGCCTTGAATCCGTTTAACATAAATAGATAAAATTATGAAATAGATTTTACATACCTTATTAGTGATTTATTGTTCGAAAAATGGATCTTAAAAACGAATCCTTGAACCGTTGACGAACATTTGATTTTTTCCTTGGTCTTCCTTGTGATGAATTTCAAGCCTTAGGTGATAACGAAATCACCCTCTAATGTTAATCCACACGCGAACGAGATCTAATCTTGTAGGATTGCTAAATGATCCTCCGATTATTGAAACACCTTTCAATAATCTATGACAAAAAAGATGAAATTTATTTTGGGTGCTTTTGATATTTGATTCTCAATCAAAATCAAAACTTTAGTGTTTCATAAACTCTAAAAAGATATGTTTATGGCTAAGAGAAAGATTATATTTATACTAGATATAAATCCCTAACACTTAGGGAGAATCCTTGTCCAAGCCAAAAATCAAATCAAACAAGGAACAAACCGTACGGACATGTTTTAGTCGTGGGCACGAGTCGTGCTTTTGCCAAAACCAGTCGTACCACGAGTCGTGCTAAAATTTACACTCGTGCTGATCTAAGGCACGAGTCGTGCCAGAGAGCACGAGTCGTGCCCAATCCCACGATGCACAATTTCTACACGAGTCGTTCCTTTTTGCCTTGCAGTCGTACTGCCCAATGTCACGAGTCGTGACCGAGGGCACGAGTCGTGCCAGAACCCAATTTCACATATTTAGGCCATTTTTCCAATTTTTTCTATGTGTGTGACCCTTTAGAAATTATATTTATGTTGATAGTGAGTCGAAACATCGACCTCACAAGACATAAGTAGTTTCTAGCAAACCATTATATCCACCCAATTAATATAACATCAAAGCTTGATTCCTTGATAGATCAAATGTCACAATCCCTTTGTCCACGATGTCATATTGAACATGAGTCATGGTCTATATCAACTCATATTGTTCAATGCTTTCTCGATTTTGAATATATTTATAGTCCAAGTGCATTTGATCTCTATCAAATATCTTGAGTGTGGCCACACATTTCATCAACATCATTCATCGAGGGGCCTAAGCAAACATCTCTCTCAACGAGAGGGACAAATTTCTTCTTGACTTATCATTCTTCCCTACAAGAATCCAATCGTGCCAACATAGCCCTTATTGCTATCCTATTAAAGATAGTGTTAGACTACATCAAACACAACGTTCATCATATGGAAGACGATGATAAACTCAGGTATAAAGGATTTTGATGACACGACTATCATGAGATTTAATCGTGACATATATGACTATAGACCATGTCATAAATCTCATAGGTAGGTCATGTCCAATACTTGTTCTCTAGCAAGTACCCATAAGTGTAATGTGAATCACATGCATATAATCATCTCCATGATTATCCATTACCAGTTTATACTAGTAATTCACAATAACTAGGGACGCAGGTTATTATAATATACATGCAAACATATAATAAGCCAAATAAACATGCTCCATAATAAACGGTAAAGATGATTACATAACGGTATTAAGTTATAAGTCAAACATAACTAAACGCCTAGGGCATTACACCAACAAGGGTTAGGGTGTGTTTGGTAATCAAATTAAGCTATTAATTTGGAACATTTTAAAATATTATAAAATTAAGCTTGTTTGATAAGTAAATATCAAATCACTTAAACAATTAAAAAAAGTCTTAAAAATAGCAATTAGTTTTAAGCTAGTAATGAGTGTATTAACAAGGTAAGTGGGGAAAAAGAGAAGAAAATGGAATGAGTTCAAATTCATCTACCAACATATTTTATATTTTATACCTAAAACTTTCTTTTGTTGTGCTATTTTATTCTCTTATATAAACTATATTAAGTTATTTTTTTCCACTACTACATTTTCGAACAAATGTAACGCATCAAATGCATCAAATGCAACAATGCTTTAGAATGGCGTTGCATTATTTCATTAATGCAACGGTTTATTTGAGCTATTACAACAGCTATGGCTTTTGCGTTGCCTTAGGTTTCTAGGCGTTACATTAGATTCTTCTAATGCAACGCCATCAATAAAGCCCTTGCATTAAGTTACTTGGTGTTGCATTATATCCTTTCTAATGCAATAGCTATATTACTAGTGCAACACCTTCAATAACACACTTGCATTAAGTTACTTGGCGTTGCATTATATCCTTCTAATGCAATTGTTATATTACTAATGCAACGCCTTCAATAACACCCTTGCATTAAGTTACTTGGCGTAGCATTATATTCTTCTAATGCAATTGTTCTATTACTAATGCAATGCCTTCAATACCACCACTACCACCACTACTACCACTACCAATACCACCACTACTACTACTACCACATTACCACTACTACTACTACTACCACCACTATTACCACTACTACTACTACCACCACCACCACTACCACTACTACCACTATCACCACTACCACTACTACCACTACCACTACCACCACTACTACTATCACTACTACTACTATCACCACTACTATTACTATTACTACTACAGCTAATACCACTACTACTACCACTACTACCACCACTACCATTGCCACCACCACCACCACTACTACTACCAGTACCACTACTACTACCACCAATACTATCAGTACCAGTACCACTACCACCACTACTACTACCACCACTACTACTACCACCACTACTACCACTACCACCACTACTACCACTACTACTATCGCTACTACTACTACCACTGCTACTACTACTATCACTGCCACTACCACCACCACTACCACTACCACCACCAGCACTACCACTACCTCCACTACTACTACCAACACTACTACTACTATTACCACTACCACTACCTCTACTACCACTACCACTACCACCACCACTACCATCACCACCACTACTACTACCACCACTACTACCACTATCATCACTACTACCACTACCACACTACTACTACTACCACTACTACTACTACCACCATTACCACCACTACTACCGCTACTACCACTACTACTACCACTACTACCACTACCACTACTACCACCAATACCACCACCACCACTACTACTACTACCATTACCACTACCACTACCACCACTACTACTACTACTACCAGTACCACTACCACCACTACTACTACCAGTACCACTACCACCACTACTACTACCAGTACCACTACCACCACTACTACTACCACCACTACTATCACTACCACCACTACTATCGCTACTACCACTACTACTACCACTACTACCACCACTACCATCACCACCACCACTACCACTACCACCACTACTACTACCACCACTAATACCACTACCACCACTACTACCACTACTACCATTACCACCACCACCATCACTACCACTACCATCACTACTACTACCTCCACTACTACCACTACCACCACTACTATCACTACCACTACCACTACCACTACCACTACCATCACCAACAACACTACCACTAGCACCACTACTACTACCATCACTACTACCACTACCACCACTACCATCACTACTATCACCACCACCACTACCACTACTACCTATACTACCACCACCACCACCACTATCACTACCACTACCACCACTACTACTACTACCACCGCTACTACCACTACTACCGCTACTACCACTACTACCACTACCACTACTACCGCTACTACCACCACTACCACTACTACCACCACCCCCACCACTACCACCACCCCTACTACTAACACCACTAATACTATCACCACTACCACCTCCACCACCACCATTACTACCACTATCACTACTACCACCACTACCACCACTATCATCACTACCACTACTAGTAGTAGTAGTAGTAATTTTAATAAATTTTAGATTTTTATTCAGATAATTAAATAAATTTAAAACTATTATTCAAAATACTTTTAAAAATTATAAATAAGAAGGGAGTATAATTTATGTGACAAATATAAAAATAAAAAATGAATATAATTTTCGTCCATCCTTCTACTTGAAGCCCAATTCAAATTAAAGACCAATTTTTACCCATAAAAGCACAAACCCTTTTATCCCTTGAATATAAACCCCTCTTCCGATTTAGGGTTCCAGTCTCTCCCCTCTACTTCACTCCCGCACACACTGCAATGCATACTCACATTTCATCTTCTTTATCTCAACAATCATGGCTGAGAGAGGCGGCGGCGATCGTGGCGGTTTCGGTAGGGGATACGGTGGTGACCGTTGTGGCAGAGGAGGCCGTGGAAGTGACCGTGGAAGAGAGAGAGAGATTGAAATTCGTGATATTGGAAGTAGAGAGAGAAATTCCATGGATTCCTAATCGTTATCTTCGTCTTCACTGCTACATACAAGAGGCCATCGTTGAATAATTGATTATCTCCCCAATTCGCTTTCACACAGTCGGTTTTCAAACCCTAAGATTTCTCAAACCTCACATTTTAAGGCACAACCTAGTTGTTTGTTCGCGTTGTTATTAAGCTTTCATTTTGTTTTCCTAAAAAATTTGACATCTTTAATTGTAATGATTTTGTTTGATTTTGGTTGTTTGGTGTGTGAATTGTGCCGATTAAGTTATTTTGTGATTGACGCCGACTTCTTTTGATGTTGCTTACACGGTGAATTGGCAAACGGAGAAATCTTCGAATATGAGAATCTGGGAATTTGGTGTCGAGAAAGAAGGAGTTTTGGAATGTGTATATCTCTTATCTGAGTTTATGCGGTAAATGCCGAAGTTTTATTGGCTTCTTATGAGAGTACGAGGAGGGTAAAGGATTTCGTTTGTGGAGATGGCGGATGCGGCTATGCTCTTAGAGGTGACGGGATCAGATTTAGTGACTTGGAACTCATTGGAAGAGGGTCTTTCGGAGATGTCTATAAAGGGTAATTGCAATATCTTTAGTTATTCCACTAGTCTACTCGACTCTGTGTGTGTGTGCATGTTAAAATCTTGCAGTGCATTGGCTCTCCCATTTCTATGTTTTGGTGCTCTTTTTAGAAGATCTACGGTGAAACAAGTTGCTCTGAATCTCATAAAACCATGATAAGGACAAAGTGGTTTGGCAACTTTATATAGGTTTACCTGCTTTTGTGCATTTAAATGCAATTAGTGCATTATTGATCTTAGTAGATTCTAATTTAATTGGAGTTCTTCAAAACCATGATTGGCTTTCAATGAATTTATAGTTTGTTTATTTGCCTTCATTTTGGAGATGGTTTTCTTATGATATTATATAGTTGTTATGATAGAAGATGACATCGTATAATATTCCCATTAGATAATTTGTCCATATTAAGGCCATGTTGGTGTGATAAAAGAAGACATTGAAAGTTGTTCTGAGTTGATGATTGTCTTGAGAACAAGTTTTTCTGCTTAGTGATAATTGTTGTTTCTATATAATGGAACCAATGGAGTATCAATATCTTTAAATAGATCGGGAGAGGCGCACGTTAGCTCTAATACACACCTTTAACTTGACCTTGATTTGTACTTTTAATGTGTCTTCATAGATTAGCTATTCTGTTTAAAGCACGAGATGGTTATGCCCCTCCCTCTACGATTGTACTTATTGTGGGTGTGACTTTGATTTGAAGCAAGCAAAAGGGACACCTTAATGCTCGGTTAAGCACTTCTTTTGTTGGCCGCTCTGGGGGTGCGTGTTCGGGGGGTGAGGGAAAATGAATTCGAGGACCGGTGATGCACCAACTAATGCTAAAGCTCCAAATATTCAAGTTTACTGGCTGCTGTAGATTACGGACCGAGAGAATTCTACTCGCAATTCACCATCAAAGCACATGCCGCTTACGGCATATCCACATGGGCCAAAAATTTAAAACTTCCGCATCCTTTGGTGGTCACGCAAGATGACCCATCTGGAAATACTGAGAAATCGACATTTGCTCGTTTTACTAGTGGTTTGGGGTTGCGCTCGTCCCCAAAGTCTCCTTCAGCAGAAGATAGTCCTGATGGTGCTTCAACACCGTCACAATCTGGTTTCATTGGAACTCTCACAAAAGGGTTTGTTGACTCATCTAAAAGTGCGGTGAAGGCTGTTCAGGTCAAGGACCGTCGTGTTGTTTCACAAAACAAACGAAGATACCAGGTGGGGTATTGATGTTTTCTGTGATACCATTCCTAATAATAATTTAACTGTTTTGAGTTTTGATTTCGAGTCATCCCAATCTTTTTTTATTGTCTTGAGTCTATTTTCGCACTTCAATAAATAGTTAACTGTTCATTATCTGTGTTGTTATGTCAAGAGTCTGCTTGTGGCATACATATTTTGTACTTCTCCTTGTGTTACATATTTTCTCATTTCAAGCTCTACAAATCGTAAGAATATGTTTTTTTTCCTTTCACTTTGCCAGTAACGTTATATGGTGGTATAGGTTGAAGGAACTTTCTGATTTAGGAATATTTGATTTAAGGTTAAAGCGTCATCTAAGCCTTCAATGTTTGTTCTCTGCTTATATGTATGTGCTTTGGTTGGAAGGATACATCTCATTACTTCCAACTTTGGGTGGATCTGATATTATGTTTTAGTGTTAAATTATTGTTTCTTTAGGAGCTTAATACTTGTAGTTGACACTATTGTGACTCATTTTTATTTGTGTAAGCTAAAAATCTTTTGGACATAAACCATGTACACTAGAAACAAGCTAAGATAGCATAAAGATGACAAAAACTCTATGAGTTGACACCACTTGCTTTCTTTTGTAGTTCTAATCCTCTATATTTTAACTTGCAGGTGCATGGTGAGCTAAATGGATATGAAGAATAATCAATGAGATGGTGGAGCCTATTTTTTGTTTTAACATCATTTTGTGGGTTGTAGTTAAACTAGAATTGTTATCGAGAGATGGAATATTATAACATTATGTTGTTTGGATTTTGGGGATGAAACTTGTTAGATCTATGTTATTTATAATATTTTTGTAATGTGTCTTTTGTAATGTGTCTTTTTGGGCACGAAACATGAAATGTTACTTTTTATATATTTAAGTTTTTATTGTCAATATCATCTTTTATTATTTATTGAATATCATCATTAGGAAAAAAAAATATCATTAGTATATTATATTAAAATATTAAATTAATATTATTATTATTATTATTATTATTATTATTATTATTATTATTATTATTATTATTATTATTATTATTATTATTATTATTATTATGTAGGTCGTTGCATTAGAAAATGACTGCTGTTTTATTTCACCTAACAAGTCATTGCATTAGAAAAGAACCGTTGCTTTATTTTACCAAACGAGCCGTTGCATTATATATCATTATCGTTGCATTAGAGAATTACCGTTGCATTATTTCACCAAACGGCCCGTTGCATTAGATGTCACTCTAATGCAACACAAAGAAAATGTCGTTGCAATAGATTAGTTCTTCGTTGCATTAGACCTAATGCCACGGGACAGAATGCGAGGGTCCTCTGACGTTGCATTAGAGCTAATGCAACAAGGATTGGCCTCTATGGCAACAAATTTAGGCGTTGCATTAGACTTTAAATGTAGTAGTGTTCGAATATGTTTTATTTCTATTTGTAGGTCATGTTTAAAATACTTAATTTTTAAAAAAAAATTTCTCATAAAGTTTACTCAAGTTGAGTAAAAAATCAAACTAACATTTATTAAGGGACTAATGAATTATCATTAAAAATAATTAAATACTATTTTGCTTATCCTAAATAAAACAGTTTGATAATTAAACTCATAATATTTATTTTATTAATGATAATTTATTTATTTTGTATTTTTTAAACTATTGGAATATAATTTTTGTTATTTTAAAAAATAAGACTATTTATTTGAAAATATATGAAGGTAAATATAAGTGAGAAGAAAATATTTTAAACAAAATTTTGAGTGTTAGTTGAAATTTTGATTAAATTTAAATATATGTGACTTATCATTATCAAACAAATATAAACTTTTAAAATTCAGTAATTTAATGATTGCATCTCTTTTTTTTTCAGCTCTAATTTTTCAGAACTTAATTTTCAGTTTTACCAAACAGAGTTAGTCTATTTGGTAACCCAATTAAACTCTTAATTTGAAATATTTTAAAATATTAAAAAGTTAAGCTTGTTTGGTAAGAAAAATTTAAATCACTTAAATAATTAAGATTGTCTTAAAAAAGTTATTAATTTTAAGTTAGAAAGGGGTGTCTTAAAAAGGTAAGAGGAGGAAAGAAAGAGAAAATAAAGGAATGTGTTCAAATTCATCTACCAACATATTTTATTTTATCCATTTATTATTTTGTTGTAACTTCTCATATAAATTATATTTGTTTAATTATTAAAATGTAATTTTATTAATATTAAATTATTGTTAAAATTTATAATTGAGTATTATAATTAAATTTTCTTCATTTTTTTTTATAAAAGTTCAGTCAAGTTGATCAAAATAATAAAGATAAAATTTTATTATGGACTAAGAAAGTACCAATAAAAATATTTAAATATTATAAAGATAAAATTATAATCTAATTATGTCAAGACGACTTTATTTTATTATACAATCATTAAGATTATTCAAATAATTTTTGAGTGTTGAGTTGAAATTTTAATTAAATTCAGATGTACTTGATTTGTTATTGTCAAACAAACTTTAAGTTTTAAAATTCAACAACTTAATATTTCAGCTCTACATTTTCAGCTAGGGGTGTAAGTGGTTCGGTTTGAAAAAATTTACGGACCAAACAACTAGTTATCGGTTTGGGAAAATTTCAAATCGAATCAAACCATGAAAATATTCAAACCGAACCAAACCAGATAACTATGGTTTGTTTCGGTTCGGTTCAAACCGCGGTTCAATTATTTGGTTCAAACCACGGTTCAAACCGTGATCCAGAACTGGTTCATACCATGGTTTAGACTATGGTTCAAACCACGATTTAGATGACAACTCATTATTATATTTGTTTAAATTTTTTGTGATCAGGAGGAAGAGCGAAAGATGCGTGTGTTTAAAAGAAAAGTCGGAGTAAGATTAGTGGAAGAGAGAGACCGAATAAAGAAAAACACTTTACAATTTTGAACATGCAGAGAACTTGATTATTTATGCGTCACAATTAAGATAATAAATGATAAATTTAATATTAAATAAGATATAAAACGGGAGTTAGAATTATTGTATGTAATGTAGATTTTTTTATTAATCTAACAGTAATATTAATATTAAAATATTGAGTAAAATACAAAATTGGTGTTTGGAACAGTTTATGTAATTTGGTCTGGTGGTTTGATTAGCGTTTTGGTCTCGCGGTTCGGTTTGGTAGTTCGATCTAGCGGTCTCAAACTGTGGTTTGTTTTGGTTTGGGAGGATCAGATCACAAATCAAAATGAACCATGTGGTTTGCCAATATTTGAGATCGAACCGAACCGTTTATACTTGAAAACCAAAACAAACAGCATGATTTGGTTTGGTTCGGTTCGGTTTCAAAGCGCGATTTGAATCGAACCACTTAAACTCCTATTTTCAGCTCTACATTTTTAGAGTTAAAGTTTCAATTTTACCGAACAGGCCATTATAAAAATACTTATAAATGAGCTAATTACATAAATTTCCATTTCAATGTTCTTACGAAGTGAAACATGAATTCGAGATAATTTTTGTCAAACGACAAAGATTTATATAAGAAAAATACACAATTTATTTCACACACAATATTTTTTTTTTGACAAATTAGACCTAAGTTTATTTATGGAAAGTAAGGTGGAAGTATAGATGGTTCCTTCCGTAGGTGGGTTATGTTGGAGAATTGAATATTTGGATAATAAAATCCAAGCAAATCTTGATGTGTTGTTTATGCATGTGAGGGTTAGAAACTTGTTCAATATAATTAATTTTTGTTGGGTATCCATCTACCATGAAGCTTATTGATTGGCCCTACATTATTCTTATTATTTGATTCTTAAAATTGGATTGGATTGGATTGAATTCATGTATTGATTGACATTGTTTTTTCCATTCATAAGTCGTATTTTTTAATCCAATTCATCCCTCTTAAATTAGATATGATTATAAATATTATATACCTAGCTCCTATCAGAAAATTTATCTTGCAACTACATTTACAAAGCTCAAACTCATAATACTTAGATTAAAATAACCCTTTATTAATTGGTAGATGGAGGGTTATAATAAATTATATATATAAATTTTTAAATTAAATTAAATCAATAATAATCATTGATTTAAAAAAATAATAATACACATGATAAAAATTAGACCGCTCAAAGTAGTACTACAACATATAACCCTTGGAGCGTTCGGATCCGTTCTTAGTCTAGTTTATAACAAAGTAGGGTTGTAAGGGGTTTTGCGGTTTGCGTTTTGATTTGAGATCGAATCGAATCAAACTATTCGTTTTATTTCATTTTTTAAGCATAAATGGTTTGATTCGGTTTTAAAAATCGTCAAATCACATGGTTCAATTTTATTTGTGGTCTGACTTTCCAGATCGAATCAAATCGAGTCAAATCGAATCAAACCGCAGTTTGAGAGTGTCAGACTGAATCGCCAAATCAAACCATCAAACTAAACCATCAGATCAAACCAACAGACTAAACCATCAAATTAAATCACTAGGTCGAACCATACTTCATATATTAACCTACATTAGATCAATAAAATAACCTACATTACATCATATTAATCCTAACCTCCGTTTTGCATTTTATTCAATATTAATTTCATCATTTATTATATTCATTGTGATACAAAACTAACCAAATTGAGTACACGGTCGACATTTTATTGTGTGCTTTCTTCCTTCAGCCTCTCTCTTCCTTTAATCTCTCTCTTCCTTCGATTTTTCTCTTCAACTCCCGCATCCCTCACTCTTCCTTCATGATCACGAAATATTTAAACAAATTTAATAATGAGTTGTAAAGCATGGTTTGAATCACGATTTGTATATCGGTTTAAACTTTAGTCTAAACCATAGTCTGAATCACAGTTTTTCCGGTTTGAACCATGGTTTGAACCGCAATCTAAACCACGATTTGATTCACGTAATTGAATCGTAATTTGAACAAAATCATGACCATATTAAACCATTTACACCCCTAACTAAATAAAGTTACTTTATAAAAAATTAAAATCTAGATGTCAAAATGTGATGATCATAGTGGAAGTGACACCATTTTTGTTGCCATCGTCTTAAAATTGGTAGGATCGAAAAGTCATGCATCTGCTAGGTGAAAAAGGCCATTTTACTCTTATTCAAATCTACTACTGCTCACTGTTTCCAATATATTAATTTGGGTAATTTAGTTGATGCTGGCACGTGGAAATGGTTGCAACGGGCCCAAAGTTTGCAGTCAAAGGTGAATACTATAGCCTTTTTCTCCGATGGATCCTACACACAAATCAAACGTAAGCTAGGTCGGGGGCGTGTCCGACTAAAGCCCCTCTATCGTGAGAAACATTACTTGGTTATGAGCTAGAAGAAGAGAGTATAAGAAGCTGTAAAAATGGTGTTGTTTGTATACTTGATACTTACATTGTAGGTTATGCATTGTTGTTTATATAGTTCTCATATTATGTATCTTGCATGTGCCATTTACCACGTGTCATCTTTCTATTGATTGTGCGTGAGCACTAAAAGATAGTGAAGACGTCATTCCTTCTGACATATTCTTCATCAAGTATAACAAATTTTGTGGGCCTATAAGTACACGTGAACAACGTATTTGGCAGTTTTCCAGATTGTTGATGTTAATCATTATGTCGCCACTAGGCGACATCCTTAATCTGGCTATAATCTCTTTCTATTTCTTGTTGTCGCTTTATCATTTATCACCAAGCGAGATTCAATCGTTGATATATCTCGTCATCACAAAAAGTGTGGGCCTTACTGGGCCCCATGATGGGCCTCTTGTTTATCGCCTTGTTTCTCACTTTCCTGATATGATTTCTTCATATCACAATTCGGGGCTATATCTTACTACTGGGTCCATTTCACCTGTTGGGCCTTGTGAGAGTTATGCAGGCCCGAACTTAACTTTTCTTACGATCATATCAATAGCCCCCAAGTTCGAGATCTGGATCATTCATGGTCTAATCGAAAAACTTCCTGATTGTCGAATCTGCTTCCCGCTTCTTATGTCTAGCCAAGCAAGATTAACATTTTGGTGATTTACTCCTTGCCATGTGTCGTTCTTTCCTTGGTTGAGATGGGCGGTTTGTCATAGTAGATGTGTCGTCATCTTGGGAATTGTGCCTCAATTATTATTTACAATAATGAGGGGAAATTCAAATTTTGAACATCATTTAATGCTTCTTGAGGGACACAAAGCCTTTTCATCTCCTACATATAAATACTAAAATCAATTTTTTCTTTCACTTTTTACATCCTCAATCTTCCATTTGAATTTCTTAGTCTTTATTCTGGTGGACCAAAGCAACTCTGGCACTCATTCTCACTGTTCTTCTTGGTTTTTAGCTCGTTACCATCCATCCCCATACTTCTTAGATCTTCCATTTCCGGTGTAATCATATTAGGTTCGTTTGGTGAGATTTTGAGAAGACCTGTGTTTGCTCTTTGAAATTTTCGGTCATATTCCGACCAAGTCTTCATCATCTTTCCCGTTTTTTGCAATTTTCCAGGTAAATTCCCTTCAAACCTTTCACTTTTTTCCATGACTTCGTTCAATTTCATGCATTTTCATGGCTAGAACAAAGTCTTGTGCTAGGGAAATTAGGTTTAGTCAAAACAAGAAAAGTGGTGGGTTTTATAGGATAGACATAGGGGTATGGGCTAGGATATCTAGCGAGGACCTAAACTCAATGCTCTCATAAGACATGGTGCAGATGTCGCCGTTTTAGATGCCTTAGAAATCCATGGTCCTCCCTTTTTGCACAAGTCTGTACCTTTGTAAACTTTCTTTACTACATGGGAACTATGTTCTCATATTTGCGACTTATATCGCCCTCTTTTTTATTTTGATTTCTCGGATACTGACTTCTCTGTTGCTCGCAATTTACGTAGTCGTCGCTTCTATAAACAGGTTATCTCATCATCCAGTGACCTGGGCGACATGTCTTCCTCAAGATATTCATCAAGTGATGATGTTTAAGACACCCTGGTGGCTTCTTTGGAGGTAGGAAACTCCTCAAGGCATCAGACCTCCAATGATGTCAATATGGGTGATATCGCCGAGGCCAATACTTCTTCTTCCATAGATTTCAAACTCACATCCACGTTAAGTATGGCATTGACCACAACCTTTACCATATAGAACCATACGTAGGCGACATGGCCCTTTTCACCATGCGACAACGATGGAGTTATCTGCTACATTTCCCAACTGGATGCTGGTGACATTTCTTATATGGGTGTAAGTGCTCCAATTTGAGCTTGTTAGTATTTTCGTTAGAAAATTAACGAAAGTTTTAACATTCCTAACAATTCCTAACATTCCTAACTTCTCTAACAAAGTGAGGGCAAAATGGGGATTGCCAAAAAAAGATAAACCAAGGAAAAGAATCAAAAAAGCAAAAGAAATAAGAAAAACCAAAAAAAGAAATGGCTGGAAACATAAACTGGTTGTTTAATTTGAATTTTCAAAAGATTATTCTTCCTGTCCAAAGCCTGGAGCTGCATTTAATGAACAGTGCACGCTACCAACCTTGTCCGCGGATACCTTTGTCATTTCAGGAGGGCTATAAATTGAGCCCTCCGAGTCACAAAAATAAGGAGCCACAACACAATTTGCCGAACCTCTGGCGAAATATAGAGAGAAAACAGTGAGAATTCACTTGAATTGTCACCATTTTCTCTTGAATCTTTCCCAACTCACACTCACTCTCAAAATTCAAACCCTAAACACATTCAAGCCTTGAACCCATTCAAACACAAACTCAAGGAAGATAGGTATAACCTCCCTCTTCTTATCCTAAATTCTCTCATCCATGCATGCATTTGCAAACTACAAAATGTAGTTCATTCATCTTTTGCCTTAGATCTAAGAAGATCACCATGGAAGTCCATCTCCATGGATGATCTTCTACCAAGATCAACATTATTTTCAAGTTCTCTTACTTTCTTGCAAAGAAAACTCATTTTCAAAACCCTAAAAACCATTTTCAAGCATCAAATCTCATTTTCAAATGATAAAAATCTCCTTCCCAAGCAAATGAAATGCTTAGTCCTAATGTACCCCAAGGATGGTTTGGTATAGTTGATTCACCACTAAAATTTCAAGTGATCACTAACCAAAACCTAGGGAAATGGGGACAAGCATGGATGCAAAACCCCCCTTTAAATCATATTTTCTTTCTTGAGAAGTTGCTGTCCAGTAGCAATTTTCCAAGATCCCAGTCCATTGTATTAATTTTTGGACACAGATAAACTTGGAATTTGGTGTTGACTACAAAACACTTTTTGTAGCCAACATCCAGAGCTTTCCATAAATATTTTTAATTTATTTTTTGGGTGAGTAAAACTCCTCTTTTCAAATTTTCTTTTAGAGGCTAGTTCATCAGCTTCTGGAAATCCAGATTGCATATCTGAGATTTCCAGAAGGTTTTGACCCCTCAAATCTTCTCCAAAATGGAAAATTCCTTCGCACAAATCTTATTTAAGGTGTCTGGAACAACTTTCATTCTCTGAGTTTATCCAGATTATGAAGTTTTAAGACCCTTGAATCCATTTCAAAATAAAAGGTCCACTGCCTTTTTCATTCTGGCAGAAGTGGCTCTCAACTTCAAAAGGTCTTTTGAGTACCAAATCTCAATCCAAAAATCTTCCAAAAAATCATGGGATCAGTTTAAAGTCTTAAAAAGATATCCCAATTTTTACCTTTCCGAGTTTCAAATTATTTTGGCCAAAACACACACACACACACACAAATGATTTTCAGCTTGGAAGACTCGTTTTACGAGGCATTCCGGGTGCACACTAACGTCCTTCCCGGCGTGTAACATGACCTCCGAACCCAAATTTCTGATCTCGGGCTTTTTTCAAAGTTTTGGCCCTTAAAACAAAAATGGTGTGGCGACTCCGTTCTTTTTCCCGGGTTTTATTTGGTTTTTTTCAAAGAAACGCGAAAAATCGAATTTTTCCGCGAAATTTTGGCGACACATCATCACAGTGGCGACTCTGCTGGGGATTTAAGCTTTTTCTAAAAAAAAAATGATATTTGGTATATTGGTGGAAACCATTAAACTTCCCGTTACCGCCTCCTAACACGAGTCGGGGATAAATTGTGGTTTAACAATCCCACGTACCGGTATCACCGTTTTCAAAAAAAAAAGGAAAAAGCTTTTGAGGGTCAAGCTTCCGTCCCGGCTTTGAAAATCATTTGTGTGTGTGTGTGTTGATTTTTGCACATTTTTCGTGTTGTTTTGGCCGCCTCGGAAAAAGTCAAAATTTTGACTGTCGGAATCATGTCCCTAGCTATCGGAATTTTCGTGCTTACGTGCTTATGTGTTCATTAAATTTCAAAAAAAAATTCAAAAAAAAAAAGGATTTTCAAAAAAAAGAAAATTTTCAAAAAAAAAAATCATGCATCATATTTTTAAGACACATAAAAAAAAATTTTCTATTTTACTCAGAAAAAGAATATAGACTGCTTGCACACTACGCGCACGTGACCGTACACTGCACACTACGTCCCTAACCCGGGGAAATCCTTGTCGCGGTCCGTTTGGTCTTATTACGCCTCTCGGATGAGCACAGGACTACCCAAACATCCCATGGAGCCTCGTGTCGACCATGCACTTGTCCGTGACACACTTTGTCCGAGACCCGGTTGGTTTTTAGTGCAGTACGTGTCATGCCACATGTACGTGTATAGACCTTTCCTTTCAAGCCTTTGTCGGCATACCGACTCAATATCTTTCGGGACCCTGTCGGTCGAAGTTACTGCTAGGTTTTCCGCCGCGAGACTTTGACCAAGATATTGGCCAGGCGCCTTGACTTCGGCTCATCGGCACAAATTATACACCGACTCCCGGCATTGACACCGAGTCATCAAGGATTAATGATTATTCCATGCCTAATTACGGCTTAGCGACGACAAGTCAAGATCGGTGTGGACGCTTATCGGTCAAATCATGCCGACTTTTCGTCGAGCCCTCGGACATGATCTTGACTTTTGACGTCGGCTTTGTCCGTAATTTACATCGAATGCTCGTTAAGACTCGATTACCCGCCGACTTTTAGGATCGTTTTCTTTCGGTCGGTGGGACCCGCTTGCTCTATAGGACCCTCGCCGGGGCTGTCCACCTGGGAGGTCGAAATACGGGTGGAATACGAGGGGCTTATAGACGTAGTGACGGGGCCCACGATCCCGGGACCTAGAGTAGTTTGCGAAAAAGAAGAGCAATCTTTTCCAACCGATTAGGTTAATAAAACATGTTTTAAGTAAACGTGAACAAATAATCGCATGTTGCATGAGCCCAATGCCCAAACACCTACCCTCCTTCCATTCCCGGACATCGAACCTTCGTGTCCTTTCCCCGCGGCTCCTCCAAAGCTTGGTTTCGGGCACGGGTCATCGTTTGATTAGTTGGGAAGAGTCAGCGCGTCATCGGCTTCACCGTTTGTTCGTACTCCGGGTTTGAGAATGTACTGCATCGGCCGGTAATGATGGGGACAACGTCACTCCGCCTCCAGGGACCCCTCGAACAGAATAGCGGTGGAATCAGTTGGTAGAAACGGATGAAACTTCGGCATGAGGCTAGAAATCGAATAGCCTTGGGAAGGCTATTAAGAGCCATGGTTTGACAGTCGTCACCCTCAACTCCGATGGTACTTTCACCGTGAAAGAAGGAAGAAAGTTCTCCTCCTACTCTTAATCGTCCAGGATACGTCAAGATGCTACCCCAAGATTCCTATGTTTCCACCGTAGGGACTCTGCCCAGTCGACTTACGGGCAATGGCCCCCAAACGAGCGATCGGGGACGAAAGAGTTCGGCATACGTCGGTTATCCCCTCTCAAAGTGATGATCCCGCAAATATCGGCTGAGTGATGAAAATCGGGAAACAGATTGAAGAAATATGGTCGGCCATCAAAGCCTTGGAAGAACGCCGAAACAGGACGGCAAGCCTGGATTGAAGAGGCCACACGCCGCCGGGACCTTAACAATCTCCCCGGCGGCGGGGCTACCACTGAAGGACAAACATATGCACTGTTCCTCGGGACCTTAATATCTCTCATTATCAGGCGGAGTCCAACCGCTCGCTTCCGGATGAGCCCAAGCAGCGAATCTCCGGACCGAGTTCCACTCAAAGTCATTCCGGCACCGCTCAACGAGGTCCCAAATCCACCACAGTAGTAGAACACATTTGGTGGGATATACGTGTCCCGATTGCCTTGAAAGGGACTATCGGGGCTGGATACACGAGGACCGTCCTCCTAAGAAGAAGAAAATTTCCTCCGGCAAAAATTGAAGGAGAGATTCGAGGCCGGTGATACCGGTGTGGGTACGCTCGGGGAGCCATGCGGGGATTTGATTATTATGTACTCTACTCCCGGCCGGTCTTCCCCAAAGCAAACGGGGGTAAAGAGCGAGAAAGGCCTTGCCAGCAGACGAGTGAGACTTTCGGACGCGAATACTATGGACACAGGTAACTCTACTTGCGATCAGAAATCTATCCCCGCGGGAGCAGCGTCGGTTTGACCGGCTCAGGAGTGCACACCGACGAAGAAAGACCAACGCCGGTTTGGCGCTCACACTCAATCAACATGTTGGCCAGGAGATGGTAACCGCCACAAGGCCTCGGTATAACCCGGGGGCTTCGGCAAAGGCTTTGCCTCGCAAGAAAAAAAGCACGAAGTGGCTGGTTTTAATGACTCTCTATCTCCGAGACAAGGACGAAATCTATGATCCTCGCCTATATGGCGGCATGGTCACCTTCTGCGACGAAGATTTACCAAGAGATGTCTCCCGACACAATGAAGCTTTGTACATCACCATTAAGCTCAACACCGTATCGCTCCTGGAGTATTGGTGGACAACGGATCGGCCCGTTAATGTCCTTCCCCTCGGCATGATGCGGGCCTGGCGCATCAATGAAAGGCATATGGTCCCGTCTACCGGTCGATCGAGGCATATGATGGCACGTCTCGTCCCGTCACAGGGACGGTGACTCACGGAACTCTGGTACGAAACCCCGAATGGTGCCCGCGAAGTTCCATGTAATGGATATCCCCTCAGGGTTCACGGCCCTACTAGGGCGCCACTTGGTTGCATCACATGAAAGCCGTAGCCTCCACTCTCCACCAATGTGTCAAATTCATTAACAGACAAGGGGACCTTGAAGTCATAAGGGCGACGGCTTCCTCATAGGGAGCAGAAGAAGGCAATTACCAAGCAATGCTCTTGCGAGAACAGGGGCTACCTCCTCAGAGTCGACCAAGTGACTATCGGGGCAAGTCTCGCGAGAATCCTTTGGAATCCGGTGATGCCAACTATGTCAACGCACTCAGCGAGCGGACTCAGAAGAAGTCCGATTCATCAAATCCAATTGTCATTTCCAACATTTGGAGGCATGCGGAAGGAAACATTGAACACCGCCATGATACGGGCACACAAACCCCGGTTCCTAATTGCGGCTTTGTCACCATTCTTCAAACCCGCTCTCGACCACCTGCGAGCCGGGAAATTTTCATGATAAAGATCGACGAAGCATCGTCGTACTCAACTCGAATCTATGAACGTCGTGTGGAACGTCCTCCTCGAAGCTACCCGCTAAGCCTTTCCGCTCGAGTATGGGGCATGAGATTTTTCCGGCGGCACATCGAGACGCAAATACGTCCTTACATCTGGATTGAGCGGTCGGTGTGACGAAATGGAAATCCCCGAGTGAGGAAGATCCCTACATCCACATGCTCGGCTTTCGGACGCCAAACACAATTGATTACGGTTCATACAAAGAGATGATAGCAACGGCGAGGAAGGAGAACGAAACGATGACCCCCGAGTCGTGAGGCCCACGGGCAGCAATGCCGCTAAAAAAATTAGGAAACTCTCTCGGGCCCGTCCGCGACCAAAGAAGAAATGATCACCAGCTTGGATTGGTCCCCCGTCCTTTGTGTCAACCTTTGTAAAGTCCTCTGAGTCTCTCATTGTTGAGTTTGAGTCTTAAGTCGTCAGATGGCCTTACGCACGAAGACCACGAAATTGTAGCCAATCGTTGTGTTCCCTTTTATTCTCGATGAAATGACGAACCTTTACGAGTATCCCTTAATTGCCACTTTAACTAATGATGAATTAACTAATGATCTTAAAACAGTTAATAACGATTCACTAGATGAAGAAGCGAGACACATTAAATGAACAATATATCAAAGAAATCTTTAAGCGGGTTGTCAGGAAAGAGGAAAATCGAGCCCAGCTGCCGAAGAGATTTTGATGAGTGTGAATTTGGGAGGCTGCGGAAGAGCCTAAAGAGCCTTGATTGGTAGTTTCTTCGAAGGGGTGAAAGGGATGCCCTAATTGAATTTGCTAAAAGAATTCGTGGATGTGTTCGCGTGGTCCTATAAAGATATGCCGGGCCTCGATCCTTCCATAGTTGAGCACCGAATACCGCTCGACCCGGAAGTCGAAGCCGGTAAAGCGAAGCTAAGAAGAATTAAGCCCGAATGGTCCCTACAAGTGAAAGAGGAGATAGAAAAGATGCTCGGGCGGGGTTCGTCGGGGTCATTGAATACCCTACATGGCTTTCCAACATAGTGGCGGTAGCGAGGCCACGACGGAAAGATCCGTTCTTTGCGTAGACTTCGAGACTTGAACAAAGCCGGTCAAAAGACGATTTCCCCACACTTGAACATCGACATTTTGGTAGATTCCACGGCCAACCATGAAGTCAAATCCTTCGTCGACGGTTTTGCCGTCTACAACCAAATCAAAATGGCGAAGAAGATCAAGCCAAAACGGCCTTCACAACCCCTTGGGGCACATGCTGCTACACGGTCATGCCATTCGGACTAAAGAATGCTGGGGCCACGTACCGAAGGGCGGCTACGGCTACGTTCCATGACATGATCCACAAAGAAATTGAGAGTGCATGTGGACGACATGATAATACATTCAGGAGGATCGGATGGCGGCACTTTGTTGATTTGAGAAAATTCTTCGGCCGCCTCAGAGACCGCGGACATGAGGCGAATCCGGCCAAGTGCACCTTCGGTGTAAGATGAGGTAAGGTGCTAGGATATATGGTGACGAACGGGGAATGGAAGTAGATCCCCCACGAGAAAATCAAGGCGATAGTTGAAATGAAGCCACCGGACAACGACGAAGTGAAATCCTTCGTGGGAAGGCGCATGATACATAAGCCGCTTTGTAAATCGGTGACCTCGATCTGAGCCGATCTTCAAGTTGATGAAGAAAAATGCCTATACGAGAATGGACTCCGGAATGTCGGCTTGCCTTTGAACGGATCAAGGCATACCTTGTGAATCCCAGATTCTCTGCCCACCACATCGGCAAAAGCCACTCTTGCTATATCTAAGCATCACGGATACGGCAATTGGGGCTATGCTAGCTTCAAGAGAAGAAAGATTCCAAGGTCGAAACGCCATCTATTTCGTAGCGAGAAAGCTCCAAGGAAGCGAACTCAATTACTACGCTTGCGAGAAGACTTGCGCGAGGTTTGGTGCAGGTAGTGGGAAAGTTGAAACACTACATGCGGTCTCACCCGATACATCTTGTCTCAAGGATAGACCCCATCAAATATACGTTCGACAAGCCTTCCATCTCCATGAGGTTGGAAAAATGGTCATTCTTTTTGGCCGAATATGACATCACTTATGTTTCAAGGAAATCAGTAAAAGGACGCATAATGGCGGAACATTTGGCCGATTTCCCAAGTGATGAGTCAGGGACCTAAACCTCAATTTCCCGATGATGGAATCTTCGCTCTAGAAGGAGAAAATCGGCTGGCAACTCTTCTTCGACGGGCGTCAAACAAAAGGGGAACGGAATAGGAATGCTTACGGTCGATCCTCTGCGACGAACACACCCCATAGCTTGATAAGGTTGAACCGAAGTCACCAGCAACGGCTGCTTGAATATGAAGCTTGCATAGCCGGGTTGGAAGCCGCCCTTGAAAGAAATATCAAGGAATTGGAGGTGTATGGTGACTCTGCCCTCATCATCAATCAGGTCTCTAACAAATGGAAGGCACCGTGGACACGGGTCTACAGAAATATCACACTTACATGGAAGAGCTAGTAACCCAATTCAAGGAGATCAACTTTCATTACTTGCCCGGAGATCGCAACAGTTTGAAGATGCTGCGGCAACGCTAGCCTCCTCGTTGAAATACCCGAAGGAAGTCCGTCAAACCATTCGAGTCGGGAGAAGAGAAAATCCCGCTTATTGTTTTGAAATCGAAGCGAAGCCGAACCGGCCGGTGATCCACTGGTACACTCGAGATCTATCGGTACCTTAAGAACGGAGAAGCCTCCTTCAAAAATGAAGATGGGGAATATAAAGAAGGAATCAGCGAAAAGCCTCTCGGCCACAGGCGGCTCGCCTCCCATTATGTTCTTTTGGGAAACATGTTATACAAGAAGCGTTATCAAGGCCCCCTCTGCGATGTATCGGCAAACAAGAGGCTACCGAACTCATGAAAGAAATACATGGTGGTACTGCGGCCCTCACATGAATGCTCGAGCCACGATGCAAATCATGCGAGAATGGGGTACTTTTGGATCTCCATGGAAGCCGGCGCATCCGGTTCGTCAAAAGGCTGCGACAAATGTCGGCGATACTCAAACCTTAATCATTTGCCTCCTCACGAGTTATCTTGCATGACAACCCCTTGGCCTTTCGTCACTTGGGGAATTGATGTCATAGGCAAAATCACGCCATCGAGCGATACTTGACGACCACGAATTCGTCTTGGTAGGCTGTGGATTATTTCACGAAGTGGGTTGAAGCCAAGTCCTACAAAATCCTCGGCTCAAGGAAAGTAGCCCTCTTCATCAAAGAAAACATCATATGCGGATACGGGTTGCCGGCGAAATCATCTCGAGATAATGGATCCCACTTCGAAGGGAATGTGACGGCAGTTCTTTGGCGGGAATTCCGAATAACCGTCACAAGTCATCTCCTTACGGGACCCCAGCCAGCGGAGCCGTCGAGGCGGCAAACAAGACTTTGGAAAACATTATCAGGAAAATGGTGTCCAAGGCGAGAGATTGGCCCGAGAAGTTACACACAGGCACTCTGGGGCTCTGAGACATCGGTCGAGAACGGCAAGCGGGAAACACCGTTTGCCCTCACATACGGAATGGAAGCCGTACTCCCGATCGAGCTAGAGATCCCCTCGCTCAGGTATCTTCTTTGGAAAGCCCGATCAACGAGGTCGAATGGCTCAGTCGCCATGATGAATTGGCCTGCTAGATGAGCGCCGATTGAAGGCCATGGAACACATCCGAGCCTACCAAGGAAGAATGGCCGAGGCCTTCGACAAGAAAGTAAAGCATCGGGAGATCCGAGAAGGTGATCTCGTTTTGAAAGAAAAGCCCCGGTCCGTGTCAACCCCCTCGGCAAATGGGAGCTTTGTATGGGTCGGGCCATACGTCGTCCGAGAAGATCTTCTCCGGAGGAGCCATGCAACTTGCGGACCTCGACGGGAATCCCTTTGTACACCCGGTGAATGGTGACAAGGCTGCGCGAGATACTACGCGTAAAAAAAAAAAAGAAACAAAAAAAGGAGTGCTAAAGAGTAATACCAACTAGGTTGAAAACCCGAAAAGGGCGGCCTAGGTAAAAAACGGGGTTGCACAAAAAAAAAAAAAAAACAAAAAAAAAAAAAAAAAAAAACAAAAAAAAAACAAAAAAAAAAAACAACACAAAAACAAAAACAAAATCGACCGGGTTGAACTACGAAGACACAGAGCTCCTCAAAATGAAGGGAACGTAGGCGGCGGAAACGGTTCGGTCTAAAACACAAATAAAAGTCATACTTTGACATCAATACAACTGTGATCGAGACCATGAAAGCGTCTCGAAAAACTACGAAGCAATTCAAATATTCATTACAAGTTAAAAACTTTTTGATGAGTCTAAGCCCGATTCATTCCTACAGCGGCAACTTTGCTAAAGAAAACTAAGATACATAATCAAACTAATGTATGCCATGACAAGAAAGGGATACTCGGAAACCTCGAGTCACTCCATGCCACTCGTCGGCCTCTCCCCTCTTCTTCCCCCTTCGAGTCTTCTTTTACGAACAGGAAAAATGTCGGTCTTCCTCCTACCAAGCTACGGTATAGGTACGGGATCTATCAAACCGGCCTCTGTCGGGGCCTTAGTAGCCCTAGCGTCATCTTTCATCTCTTGTAGCCTAGGCGGTAGCATAGGAGCCCTCCTCTCTTGTCTCTTGACGTAAGCCTCATAGTCGGTCACGGCGTCTCCGCTCTGTCATGAGGGTTGGCCCTCGCCTCGGCCCTCCTCCTCTTGGCTGTCAGGTCCTCCGCACCCACAATGGCCTCACGCCGCCTCAAAATAGCCATCTGAGTCTCCCCCAAATGCCTCTCGTACCAATCCAGGTACCAAGTGGTCAGGAACACCGGCCTCGGACGCCTGAGGATAACCCGAGGAGGAAAAATGTCATATCTCCATGCTCGGGAAAGAAAGGAAAACAGAAGGATCATCCATAGAAGCGAAGCCACCACCCTAGTGGCTATATCATCAAAGTCCTCGAAAGGAACTGCTCCAGCCGAGCGTCTCGGAACCAAGGACGGAATATAGAAGGCTGGGTGAGAAAGCCCGGAAGCATGACCACATGAGACCCGTCTGAAGCACTCTGCGAGTCTCCACCCGCCAATAAGGCAACGACCATCGATATCTTACGTGCGGCGACCAGCCATCCAACGCTCCCATGAGCCACGATCATCGAAATCTACGGCAACCCTCTCTGGCGAATGTCGAAGGCTTGATCATATCGGGAGTCTCCCGAAGAATCCCAGCGCTCCATCGGCCACGAGTCAAGAGGAACGGGCTGCCTCGTGCATATACCGCTTCCGGTAGCTAGCCTATCGAGAGCATGAAAAGTCTCCCAGATCAAAGGTACGACATCTCACGCCCAAGCGACGGTGAACGACTACATCCGGCGAGACCGATGGCAAATCCCAAAGGAATAGACCATGAACAGGGTGCCAAACATACAAGGGCAAAGGCATCCCAATATGCATCGTCAAGCAAACCTAAGCCCCTAAACCTATCAGGGAGACTGGAAATATCAAAATGATCGGGACCACGGATCATACCTTGCGCTTCCTTCGGGGAAAGATGAAGGAGGACGCACAATCTGTCAACAAAAGAAGCCCCTCTGGGCAAAGGAACCGCTATCTCTTCCACCTCCGGACCACCAAGCAAGGCACGAAATTCTTCGACGGTTGGGACCATCTCGTTGTAAGAAAGGCAAAAGACATGCCTCCTAGTGTCCCAAAATGAGGAAGAAGCCCTCAAAAGACCGTAATCCGGAATCAATTCCTTGAGAGACCATAAGCACTTCACCTTATACCTTTCTTCAAAGAAGGACCTCCTCTCATGCATAATCTCCCGGGACCAATCCTTGAATTTGTTGAAAAACGACATTTGGGATTCTTGGGACAATTTTGATGGAGCTTTTCTAAGATTTTCCATGGGTTTTCTCTCTTTCTCCCCGAAAATGGCTGTTTGAACTGAAGGTTGAAGAGGATATTTGAATTTGAAATAAAGTGAGACCGGATACGTAGCAAAATTAAAGGACAATGTCGGATCACGAGTCCACTATCCCAGCGCGAATATGTTTGCTTTCCATGAGAAAAATATGCAACGATCCAGTCAAATTTGCTACACCAAAAGAGGAATATTTCGTCCGGTTGCTCGGAACTGTGCAAAAACCTCCCAAACCAGTCCATATACCAAACACTAACACCACTTGCCAAAGAACCAAGGCTCATGCAACATTACATTCAATGCATTGCATTGCATTCAAAAAAAAAAATAAAATCCTAAATTATTACATTCAAAAAATAAAGGGAGTGTGCAAAAAAAAAGTAGGTAACAGTAATCCTAAATTATTACATCAAAAAAAAAAAGAAAGAAAAAAAAAATGTGCATAAGGCTGTACAAATCTCAATCCAGTCATAAATCTCAAAATCTCGGAAAATCGAGTCTAAAAAAAAAGGGGGTAATCAATCGAGAATCCCTAGCGCCAGACGTGCGTCCCCGGTCCCTCTTGCGACTCGGGCCCGCCTCCTCGGGAGCCACGAAGATCTCGGGCTCGAGAATCGTCCTCGTCTCCCGAGAAAGAGGCTCGTCGGGACCAACCGGCACGCTACGATAGGGCAAGCCATGATCTGCGAAAAAATCATATCCAGAAGGTGAAGGCGTCGGATTCTGGACGTACGAAGACGACCCACCATGCTTGCAAACGTGTCCACTGCCCGTGTGGATCCCAGAATGACGTGATCCGAAGCGGCACCGCGCGTGTATCAATGAGAGGAGACGAGAGGAGTCTACGAAGAAGTCTCACGAACGAATAGGGAAAGCCTCACTGACGGGCGCCGGCCGTGGTCGCCTCGCTCTAGCTGAGGAGCCCATGGCGACCATCCTCTGATGAATCTCTTAGCTCCGATCACTTGCTTCGTCGGCTTCTCGACGACCACCTCAGCGCACAAAAGCAAGCGTCGAAGCAGTTGAAGCGAGAAATGATGACGGGAAAGAAAAGAAAAGACAAAAGCAAAAAAAAAAAAAAGAAAGGTGGGAAGGAGAAGCCATACCTTACGTAAGTACCCAAATCCGGATCGTCCAAATCCGTCGGAAAGTTAACCGAAATCCGTTAGCGCGGCCCGCTCCGGAGTTAACCGGAACTCGTTAAACTCCCCGTTCTTTGTGCCAACGAGACGTCCGGGGCGCCCGTGCATCCCGACGTCGAACCGTACTTAGCATGTGACATCTCACGTAAAAGTATGGCTTTCCACAGCATTTTCCGGCACTTTCAGGGCGTTTCGGACATTTCCGATTTGTTATTTTAAAAAACGGACAAAGCCGGGACCGGGGGACAAAATCCCACATGGTCGGTGACTCGGAGGGGCAAGTGGCGGCCATGCCACCTCCCACACATCACCCTTCAATCAATTTCGAGAGGAAAAGACCAAAATGCCTGGTTTGCAAGCCAAGTCGTGGGACTCCTTTGTGCACTTTTCACGAAATTGCCGGCAAGTCCCAGTTTCCAAAATTCCCAAAACCCCACGAAATTCGGTCCAAGTCGTGGGACTCCTACGCAATTTTCACCCTATAAATAGAAGTTCTTTGTCAAAGGCGAAAGGGGATGGATTTCATACCAAAAATCACCACCCACGGTCCAAGCTGGTTTCACCCTTCCAGAGCTCCGTTTTGTCTCGATTCGCGTGAAACCTTCGTATTTCGATCAAATACGCACCCTACAACTTCGAAACAACCTTTCGAATCACTTTCCGTGTCCGTACACACCTTCCAAGCCAAAGGAGTCGACCCTAGCCATAGGTATAACTCCCTCTCTCTGAATCTTCCGTTCCGTCTCGGTTTACGCGCCAATCGCTATAACCGTTTCGAACGTCATTATCAAAATGTAGACGCCTCCGTCTAACGGGGTCCGATACGTTTTAGCCCCTCGATCCTCTTCTCTTTCCGTAAGAGAAGTAATCACGGGTTAAAACGGCGTTCCGACCCCGTTAGTTTACTTTCATGTCCTTTACAATTCCGAGCCGTTTGGCCTCGTTGATCGTCATTTACAATTCCGAGCCGTTTGGCCTCGTTGATCGTCATTTACAATTCCGAGCCGTTTGGCCTCGTCGATCGTCATTTACGAATCCGGATCGTTTGATTCCGTTGACACCGCTTTAAATACTGTCATTTACAAGTCCGATCCGTTTGGATTGTGATAGTATTTACTTTTCAAAAGTCTGAGTCGCAACCCGATTCGTTGATCGCATATCATTTAATACGCATTTTTCCCGTAAAAATCGTTAACAATGTAATGCCCGGTTCAAAACCGGAGTTCGTCCGTCGAACTCTCTTTCAAAACGCGCGAAGTGACGTTCGACCTCCGAATGTTCATCTTCAAACTCAAAGTCAAAGCCGCCATTTGATACTTAAAATCATTTAATACGCTTTTTCCCGTAAAAATCGTTAACAATGACTCGTATGGCTCAAAATCGACGTTTGCCACGCAAACGCTCATTTCAAACTCAAAGTCGACGTTTGCCACGCAAACGCTCATTTCAACTCAAAACCGACGTTTGTCATTCAAACGTTCGTCTTTTCAAAAGTCACCTAATCAACGTTTGTCATTCAAACCAAGATTAAGCTTGTCATTCAAGCCCCCATTTCAAAAGACACACACACACACACACGATTTCGAGAAAGGTAGAAAGACTCGTCATGCGAGGCGTTTCGGGCGATCTCGTCATACTCTACCCGAAACGTAACTGACCTCGAACCTAACAATCTACGGTACAAAAACCTTTTTACTCGTTTTTGCTGCCAATAAAAATGATCCCCGTTTTCAAAAAGCCTTTTCCTAAGTTTTTGCTACCAATAAAAGCGACACCTTTTCACAAAAGCCGTTTCTCAACGTTTGGGCTCAGAATACAAAAACCGCGTGGCGACTCCTCATTCTGCTCCTTCCCGTGAAGCGAGGTCTCAGACACCAACCCCCCGCGAAAGACAACCGCCTTTTCCGCCGCCCGCGCGCGAAAGATCGGGTAATTTCGATTGGCGACTCCATTGGGGAAAAGATACTTTTTCAAAACTCGATGTTTTCAAAAAAGCCTTTTGTGGGTCAAACTTTCGTTTATCCTTCCTCGTTTTCGTGTGTGTGTTACTTTAAACCTCGAACGGTTTTTTTCAAAAGGCATTACATTGTCAACTTTTCAAAAATCTTACCATGTTTGTGCATTCCCATTCATGTTTGATTTTCATTCTTTGTCTTTTGAGCTGTGCATCATAAATTCTTTAAGACACATTACGAAAAATCTCTGTTTTTACTCAGAAAAGGAATTTTAGTGACCGCACACCACGCGCACTTTCCACCTCGGAACACCGCACTTCACGTGCACTTGCGTCCTCGGTACACTGCACACTACAACCCCTAACCCGGGATGGCCTTATCAGTTGCACTCCGATTGGTCTGCCAGACACCTTTCGGGGGCGCACGGGGTCGTCCCAAACATCCCATCCTAGCCCGTGTAAGCCATGCACTCTTTGTGTCACACTTTGTCCAAGACCCGGTTGGTTTTTGGCTTAGCTCGTGTCATAAAGCCTAAGTGTATGTTTTCACGCCGGACCCGCTCAGGAGTCAAGCTCGAGAGTTTTAGACCGAAGGTCGTTCCCGACCCGAAGTCTTGAGCTTTTCGGCCTTGACTTTGACGCGGAGCTCTGTAGAAAAATATACCCAGAAGGTTCAATGTGATGCCGTGTCACCAAACCTCGCCGTATGTACCGTGCCGGCCACAACTTGGCCAACGCTAAAAGCTAAAGGTCTCTCGCACAAGCGAGTCGGGAGAGGTCATGCCCAAATTTTGGCACGACTCAGCCTTAACTTAAGGACGTTGACCTCGGCCAGTGGCCCGTACGCCGCACACGTCGAAAGTTTGCGTGATCGGCTAGCCTTAAGTTCACTTTTTCCTTTGTCGGTGGAACTCGCTTGCCTTATCGGACCTCGTTCGGGATAGTCCGTCTGAGAAAGATGATCTACAATGGAAACGAGGGGCTTATAAGCGTAGTGACGAGATCCGCTGATTAGAGCTCTAGGATTAGTTGCGAAAAAGAAGACACGCTCTTTTCCAACCAATTAGGACTACGAGAAAATGCGCTTTAAGTAAACTTTAATCGGTAGCTTGCACATTGCACAAGCCCGAAAACCTTGAGCCAAATACCCTTTTTCGAAGCCTAAACCCTTCCTTTCGTTCCTGCGGCGGCGAGAAAGTGGTTCAGATTTCCGGGTCGAGCGCCTTGCCGGGATCACGATAACGGCGGCGTCGAGACGGTTCTTCGGTTCCCTCGGTTCCCTCGGCCGGAATTTCTGACATGTCTCGTTCACCAAGAAATCGTGACGGGGAAGGACCCCCGCCATCGGTAATAGATATGACATTGGAAGAAGCCATCCGGGCTTGTGAGGTTCACGAGGCGAGAAGAAGATCGGCGAATTTCGTGGTACGGCTTACGAATGAGCGTGGTATAGCGGCTATCCCCGGTCGGACGGTACTTTTGTCTGGTCGAGGATGACGATTCCCGAAACCAGTTCACCAAACCTTCAATCGGGTTCCTCCCCGCCAACTTACGGGATGCCTTCCAACCAAGGAAACGGCCGACCTAGGCTCCATGTTGCCACCTCTCGGGGCAACCTGTCAATTTTGGTCGGCCCGGTGCTACACCCGTCACTCAATATCACCGGCGCACCCCTGGACCATCTCGGGATGCCACTATCCCTCAATACCCTCCGGGTTCGTCCCGTTGCCTATACACGAATCCTAAACAGGGGACAAACCGTCTGATTCGAGAAAAGGCTCCCGTATATTCTCATATACCAAGCCTTCCACCTCCAATCACTACCGCTCACGTGGTAGCACCGGCGCCGAGCCTCACGAGTCCACCACTTTGGACCCTGACCTTAGCTGGATGGTCGAGCAAATGAAAGACACGAAAGCCGCCATGAGCGGCTCAAGCGAGGAAACGCTCAAATCCGCCGATCAGGGAATGGTAACGCCTCTCCATGCCAAGTTCGAGAATGCGGAGATGGACCGATTCGATGGAACCGAATGTCCTCAAACGCACGTCGACACTTACGTTCTCGACATGAGAGCAAAAGGAGCAACCCTCCGGCCAAATGGCCGACCACTTCCGGCATACGCTCAAAAGTTCGGCGTTACGATGGTTTACGAGGGTCAAGCTGCGGATCGCCGCACACAGGAGCAGATCGGTAACATCTTCTGGGCGATACGAGATCCAACTTAGAGTGGGAAACAAGTCGCGAGGACTTAATCACCACCGAGCGAAAGCGGATGAAAGTGTTGGGGAATTCTACAAGAGATGGAGTGGAAACTCTCCGAAATCATGGAGCCGCTCTCAGACGAACAGATGCGGATCTTCAAGTCTTGCTTGAGACCGTCCATCAGAACTCTCATCAGTCACAATTTCTTCCCGGATCTCGGGCCATGGTCAATGCCGGCTCACGGTTCGAGAAGGATCTCAAGGAAAAGTTGGCTCTGCACGGCCATACGAGATACCGCTCAGCAGTTGCATTCAATCCTGCACCGGCCCCGGCAAAGGAAAGATACGTCTGTCAACTACGTCCATCGGGGACAACGGTCGGGTAACGAAACCCGAGTCCCACAAAGCAACAGTTCTACTCGAAGCGGCACATCGTACACTTCGACAAGTTGGACATGCCACTAAGCAAGATCTTTGGAAGGGTTAATCAAGGAGGGTCTCCTTAAGCCCGTGGCCAATTACAAACCCAAAGTTCCCGTAGCCAATGCGGACAAGAGCAAATCTTTGCGCCTTCCATCGGTATCACGGCCATACCACGACAAGCTGTTTGGGGTTGCGATACGAAATCCCGAACTTGATAGAAGAAGGCAAGTTAGAGCGCCCTCGTGGGCCCAATACGATCGGGAATCCCTTTCCAGAATAATAACGGCGTGAATTCCATTGAGTGGGTGCCCAAGAAGAGTGCCACAGAACCGGTTTCTCCGCCTCTTTCGGTGGATCCTCCTCTAATGTCCACATCGGCTACGATGTTTGTGGCCCCGCTCACTTTGCTGGAGTACGAGTCTCGAGAAAGCTGTCAGGAGCAATCCTCAGAGAAAACGAGAAGAAGAAATCCTCTCAACGGCAGGCGAGAGAAAGACACGAAGCCGGAGATACCGGCGTAGGTACACTTGGAGAACCCTGGGGAGGTTCGACTACTACGTCTTGTACTCCGGCCAGTCCTCTTTGCCTCCGGGCCATGCGGCTCTAGAAGCGAGACGGGGGTGGGAAAGCCGAAAAGCCCAGTGAAACCGAGGTCGGACCACTGGAACACCGGAATACCTCGGATCTTGGTAGTCCCTCTTGCCGGTCAGAAGCCTAACCCTCCACGGGATCGGCCAAGATTCAACTTGTCCGGCTTAGAGCCGGACCGGTAAAGGAAGATCAAGGTCGGCTTAGCAATCGCACTCGATCAATGTGCTAACCAAGGGCGGCAACCGCCACGGGCGGCCTGAACATACTCACGAGGTTCAGTAAAGGCTTTACCTCGCAAGAGGAAAACGAGAAACGGATGGGCTGGATGACTCTCCTTCTACGGATAGAGGCGAGATCCTACGACTCCCGCTTTGTATGGCGGCATGATCACGTTACGTGATGAAGACTTACCGAGACGCCTCGGGGCACAACGAAGCTACGTACATCACTCTCAAACTCAACACCATATCACTCCCGGAGTATTGGTAGATAACGGGTCGGTAGTTAATGTCCTCCCTCTCGGCATGATGCGAGCTCTCCGCATCCATGAAAGCCATTTGATACCGTCTACTCGGACTATCAAGGCCTACGACAACTCGTCTCGTCCCATCACAGGGACGGTGACTCTGGAACTTTGGTTCGAAACCCCGAATGGTGCCGGCAAAATTCCACGTGATGGACATTCCATCCGAGTTCACGGCTCTTTTGGGACGCCCTTGGCTACACCACATGAAGGCCATAGCTTCCACTCTCCATCGGTGCGTCAAGTTCATTAACCGACGGGGAGACCTCGAAGTCATCAGGGGACGGTTTCCTCATAGGAAACGAAGCCGAGACGTGGCCAAGCGTGTCCGCACTCGAGGCACGGGGTTACCTCCTTCGAATCAACCAAGGGACTACGGGGCAAATCTCATCGAGAATCCCTCGGAGTCGGAGATGCTAACTATGTAAACGTACTCGAGCGGGCGGACCACAGAGCGATCCGATACATCAAGTTCAAGCTGTCGTTTCCAACACTTGGAGCGATTGGAAGGAAACGGCGAATATCGCCATGATACGGGCACATAAACCCCGAGTCTCCAATCGGAGGTTCGTCGGCATTCTCCAAACCAATTCTCTGGCCTGCCCAGTGAGGAGATCTTTGTGATAAAAATCGACAAGTATCGTCATACTCATGATGAATGCATAACCGTCGTATGGAAGGTCCTCACGAGGGACTCCCTCTAAGCCTTTCCGCTCGAAGCATGGGTACGAGATTTTCCTAGTTGCTCAAAGAACGCAACTGACGCAATACGTCCCTACATCTGGATTGAGCGATCGGATGACGATGAATCTGGACTCTCCGGAGTCGAGGACGCGGCGGACCCGCAAGCGGACCTCCGCATTCACATGCTCGGTTTGAGGACGGAACTCCTTCCGATCGGGTCACTTACGACCAAGGTTCCAATACCATGGAAATTGTCAAGCTCAACGTCCGGTCTGAGACGGCTATCGATAATTGGAAGCACGTGATTCACGCAACGAGGAATCCCTCGATCAAGTGAAGGACGACGACTTCGTCAATATCATCTATTCAGGTATCTGATGAAGCCAAGGATCCCGTCCTTGTTATCAGTCTGCAACACCAAGGTCACCCTCGATGATTGCTGCTCATGGTAAACGAGGCGGCCAAGCGAGCTCGAGCTCATCACTACTTCCAAGTACCGGCCCAGGCGGCAACCGGCCCGTGCCGTCGGTCAAGCTTATACCCTCAAGCGCCGCGAGGCGAGGGCGGCGGCAAGGAGACCAAGCTCCTCACCCCCTGCTACAAGTCGGATCAACCTCGGGAACGCTTCCACCGGCCACCCCGAAAACATACGTGAAAGTCTTCCCCGCAAGGCGAAGTCGGCTTCCGACACGGAAATGACCACCTCGGCATCAACATGCTTCGGTTCGATTCTACTCCCGGTCGTCACGGCCCGGATTCGAGACATCACCGCCAATCGAATGCTAGCTTTGATAGACTTGGCGATCGAGCGAGATCACGAGACCGTCAACATTGCAGAAATTCAATACCCCGTGGGGTCAATCAACGAGATATGGGCAAACTTCTTGGTGATCGAGACTAAGGAAGGACGCATGGAATGTCCCGGTCCGACTTCTTTCGTCAATGTAATCCAAGTGTTCCCACCATTCGGCGATTTGAATGTAATCACGGTTACGGACACTAGCCGGACGATGCGCACCTACGGAGGCGCCTAGGTCTCGCAAGGAAAGCTCTCATGGAACTAGCCGCTCAAGAAAGTCGTCTTTGGGACGAAGACCAAGCTCGAAAGACCTACGGGGACCAAGCCCTTAAAGTGTCACGGGCGGCTTCGGACGAGAAAGCTAGAGGCCACTCTAGACCGATTCGACCTCAAGAGTTTTGCTCACGGCAACTTTCCGGACTACCGTCTGTTCTCATCCAACCCCTGCGCCGGGCGAGGGTGGTCAACGGTCCCGATGACCTAGGAGATGGAACGACACGGCGGAACAAATCCCAGCGCTTACCTTCCCGAGGAAAGCAAGTTCTCTGTGAAAGCGACGATGAAGACGATGAAACCATTCTCTTCCAAGCCGGGCATGAAGTCAACAAAACCGGACTCCCGAGGGTCTGGGAGGATGGGAACGGATCATTACCGCACTCAAATTAAAAAGGCCAACTCGGGGAGGAAGGTCTATTTAAAAACACGAGGAGGATGGAAATTCGTCTCGAGCAACTACTCGGGGAAATTCCACAGTCTACGGACTTCATTTACGAAACAATCAGCTGGGACGGCAACCGGTCACATGGGCCGATGTTCGGGAAGCCGTATACTCACCTTCCGACATACCCGCCACTCGAGATAAAGCGAGAGAAGAAAACTCTCCCCGATGGAGGTTTACCTAGACTGCCGCACGCGGTTCAAAGAAGCTTGGCTATTCTCACATGGGAAGAAACGCAGGCATTAACTCTTGACGCGAGCTCATTGCAAGAAGGTTGATCTGGGCCCGAGTGGAGGAAAACTAGCCAACCACGAGTATCGCGGACCCAACTCAGGCCCACAGTATGCTCGGCAAGAAGGAAAGGAACGCGATATACCGTGAAGAGATCAAGGAGACCGTTCGTTTGAGCGAGAACTCTCCAACCTCCCGGAGGGTCAGCAACGCCTGATTCGATCCAGGCAATCAGCATTTGTGCACGACATTCGAACGGCTACGTCAAGCGTAGGCTACCTCCCGCCGAGGCACCTAAGCCGGTATCTGGGACGAGAATCCGTCAAAGTGCCGAAGCTCAGGAATTCATCCACAATCAATGAGTTGAGGAAGACATATGGCCCTATGCTACAAGGAATCCTCCTCTAACTATGGCTCAACTCGGAGCGGCTGTTCGAAGGGACCAAACCCGATGTCGGCGTTCTAACCCGATCGGGTCAAATCCATGCATTACCACCTAAGGCCACCAAAAGCCGACGGAGCAGCTGCAGTCCGGCCGGCCCGAAGACACAAGTTCCTTGAAAGAGGACCCGATCCTCGCTCGGCTCAAGCGGACTCGGGCGAACATTTCCCTTTGGTCTCTGCTTTCACCTCCTCTTATCCTCACAAGCTCAAGCTAGAGGAAAGCCTGGCCCGTACCATGGTCCCAGTGGGCCATGACCCCGGATGAAGTCATTCGGATGATTGGTAACATCCACTATGGCAACATTATCACCTTCACGATTTGGACCTTCTAAAATTTGGGGCTGATCACAATGAGCCGCTGCATCATCGATCCCGGATGGATGAGCGTCGCCTTCCCGCGTGTTGGTAGACGGAGGTTCCGGAATGAATGTCTTGCCGGCCAGAGATGATGGACACCGCTTGACATCAAGCCCACGAGATCTTAAGCCTTCGGTCCACACCGCTGTCAAGGCCTATGACTCTACTTCCCGTACGCTTCTCGGGGTTGCTACCCTTAACATCCGGTTCGTGCAAGCGGGTGATCCCCACCGAATTCCAAGTGTTGGACATTCCAATCACTTTCAAAGCCATCTGGGCGTCCCCGGCTGCATCAACTCAATGGCATGGCATCCACCCTTCACCAGTGCCTCAAGTTCATGCAAGGCAACGAGTTAACCACGATCTACGGTGACGGTGTCACCACCGAGGGGACCGGCCAACGACATTCCAGTCTTGGAAATCAAGCATAATGATGACATGCCATTAACTGGATTCACTCTGGAGACCTCCAAGATCCAAATATGCAACGTGGACCTTCCACTGTCTCACGATCAGATTCCTCCCGCCATGAGGATGATGAAACTCATGAACTTCATCCCAGGACTGGGGCTCGGCAAGAGGCTGCAAGGCCAGCACCAAGTTATTGAAGTCAAGGACCACACCACGGTCCAGGGGCTTGGCTACGTGCCAACACCGGCTGACATCAAGGAAGACAAAAGGCTCGCCCGCACCAAGGCAGCAGCCCATAAAAGGGAAACCTCCGACGGCACACCCAATCTCCGACCTTACAGCTTTGACCTCGCTCATTACTTCTGTTAGTGTAATCTGCAGGTGATATCGTAGATGATTTCCCAAGTGATATCGCAGATGATTTCCTGGACTGAAAATTATATAGTTGTATATTTCTTGTTTATTATTTAATGGACTAACGTGCTAATATGGTCTGTATAGTCTATGGTTTATGGTTGTATTTCAGGGTGCAATAGCATCAAAGAAGGAGCTAGACACATGTGGAAATTGGAAGAAATGAATTAATACATTTTATGTATTAATTCGTAATTTTGGCATTCAACAACAACATGTATGTGAACTTTGTCAAAGGTTGTTGCTGAATTATAAAGAGGTACAAGGATGAAAAAGCAAGGGAGTACAAGGCGTGGAAGCATGGCTTGAGGATTCAACAACTCGGTTGCTACAAAATAGGAAGTGGGAGCTAGAATTGTGGAAACAAATTAACCCACTCTCCCTACACTTCCTCCACGTGCAAGACCAGCCCCAAGACTGTTATTGGAGTAGCCTTCAAGTATTTGAAGACTATAAATAAGCTTGGAAGGTTTATTTGAAGACATGCCAATTATTTCACATTCACACCTTCGAAAAGCTTAGAGATAGAGTTCTTTGTTTGGTTCTTTTTAATCCTTTCTCCCTTGTAATTTCGCACTTGATTACTTTGGTATCAAGGTGTGTGAAGGCTAGGATAGGATTCCGTTCTTTATCTCTTGTTCCATAGAGCTTAAAATAGATATAGCTATAGGGAACTTTCGGCTTTGTAACTTCATTCATAGTGATTATAAAGTCTTGCCTAAGAGGCACTCTCAAGTTATATTTATATAACTTGAGAAAAACAATTTTGGTGTTTTTATTCCGCTGCAAACTCTTTTACAAAATTGTTTTATTTTCGAAGTGTGTGTGTGTGCCATCCCAAGTGCTATCGTTGGTGCTTTGTTATCACCTTGGATATCACTTGTGATTCAAGCCGTTACAATTTCAATTGGTATCAGAGCCTCTCACTTGACGATACTAAGTGTTTGGTCCTCTTTATCATGGCTTTTGATCCCGCAAATCCAAACCAAAAACGTCTTCTGTTTTAGATGGTTCGAATTATGCATATTGGAAAATTCGCCTTCGCTCGCATATCAAATCAATTGATCTTCGAGCATGGCGATCTATAGTTCATGGGTACTCTCTTCCACTCTTACCTCCCGATGAGGATGGTGATGTTCGTGTTAAACCCGAAAGTGAGTGGACGAATGAAGAGATCACTCTAGCTAACTATAATGAGAAAGCTCTTAATGCTATCTTTGAGTGGGTTGACATGCATATTTTTAAACTTATTCAAAATAGTTCCACAAATTCTCAAGAAGCTTGGGATATTTTACAAAGGTTTTGTGAAGGTGATTCTAGTGTGCGTGAAAACAAACTCGAGAGGTCTTACCGGCAAATTTGAAAGGTTGAGAATGGGTGAAAGTGATACCATTTCCTCTTATTTTGAAAAACTATTTGACATTGCTAATGAGTGTCAACTTTTAGGTGAACCTTTTACAAACAAACAATTGGTTTCAAAGGCTATTAGAACTCTCCCGAGCGTTTTAATATAAAAGTTTCATCTATAGAAGAGGCTCACAATCTTTCTACAATGGATATCAATTCCTTAATGAGCATTTTAAAAAATTTTGAGTCAAACCTTGCCGAGCAAAGTGAAGCTTCTAAGGGCAAGAGTGTTGCATTAAAAGTTCAATCCTCTAGTGGTTCAACTAATGAGGATGACGAAATTTTTGAGGAATTAGGTGAAGATGCCGGTGTTGCCTTACTTACCAGGAAATATAACTCAATGGTGAGAAAATTTAACAAAGAAAATGTGCAGGTAAAGGCTAAAGAGCAACAAGCCAAGGTGTACAATTCAATGCCCAAGAGGACATTTCCATCTACTCGTAAAGGTGGTCCCATAAGGAAAGCATCATCAGATCAATCCAGATCCGATCCAAAATACCTTGAATCAATCCAATGTCATGCTTGCTCGATGGGGTCATTACTCAAATGAGTGTGCTAACACTCTAAGGAAGATGGGAAAGAACCTATGGGTTTCTCTGATGACAATGAGGATGAGGAGACCAATCTATACGAAGATTCAGATCAAACAAGAATGGTGGTCACAAACCGTGACTCGGATTCTGTCTGTGATACCCAGGTGATATCCAAAATGGGATAGCACCCGAGATATCATCCAACAGGTATACAGATTTAAATTTGATAAATGCCGTTTGTTTTGTGGGTTCTGTTAACATGGATGCAGTTGTTCACAAGATGAGAAGGAGTTCAGCAAGGATGAACTCATTTGTGGTCTTAAGAACCTTTGCAAAGAATTGGTGGATGAATGGAAGAAAGAGAACAAGAAGGTGATCTCTCTCGTCCAAAGAGGTTCAAGACCTAACCGATGGCTTGACTAGATTGGAAGTTCAACTCACAAAGAAGGATGTGGAGCTGGACAAAGTCAAGAGCAAACTTACTCTTGCCGAGACAACATTCAAGAAACTCAATACGAGTTCTACCAAGTTAGATGCAATTCTTGGGTTGTCCAAACCACTCAAGGCAGGTATGGGTTTTCAAGAGTCTTTAAATGCTATTACATCTACTTTGTCTAATACGTAAGATAAGTTAATTTTTGTTAAAGAAAGAGATCATGTTGAACAAATATCTTCCGATAAGTCTTCGACAAGGTAAAAATATGTAACTATCGTTATTCTCTTGGACATTTGAAAAATGATTGCAAAACTCTCTTAAAGAAACAAATTCAGCTTCGTGTGATACCCGAAGTGCTACCTAGCATGTCGAGATATCACTGTCGATCGAAGAAAAATTATCAAAGTAGAAAAGTGTGGAAACCTAAGTCTAACTTGATATGTGATGTTGTATGCACCGCCTTAAAAACTAATGTTGAAGGTTCATGGTATTTTTGATAGTGGTTGTTCTCGTCATATGACTGGAACAAAAATATTTTTAAAGGAATATGAACCTATTCAAGGTGGTAATGTAACATATGGTGGTGGTGGCAAGAGTAATATAGTAGGAAAAGGCGTATTAAATGTACCTGGATTTCCCCGCCTTGAAAAATGTTTTGCATGTTGATGGACTCGGTAACTAATTTAATTAGTATTAGCCAACTTTGTGATGACAACCTTGAAGTAAAATTCAATAAAAACACTTGTGAAGTTTTTGATTGTACCAATAACCGTGTTATGACCGGTACTAGGTCAAGTAATAACCGTTATCTTGTTGAGGATAAACAAGTGTGTCATTCTGTGAGGGTTGATGATGCTACCTTATGGCATCAAAAGTTGGGTCATGTCCATTTTCGTAACATTGTGAAACTCATTAATGCCGAAGCTATAAGAGGTATACCTAGTCCGGACATTAGTACAAAAATCATATGTGAAGATTGTTTAAAAGGTAAACAAACACGTGCTACCCATAGTGCTACCCAACATAATGAGGAGTATTCGGGACAACGCACCGTTTTCAATTAATGCATATGGATTTAATGGGTCCATTGAGGTAGACAGCTTTAGGAGGTAAGAAATATACTTTTGTAATAGTTGATGATTTTTCTAGATTTACTTGGGTATATTTTTTAAAAGAAAAATCGAAAACTTTTGAAAAGTTTAAAGTCTTACATGCTAAAATCAAAAACATGTTTTCTGCTCTTATCATGCGAATAAGGTCCGATCATGGAACGGAGTTTGATAATTCATTGTTCTTTACTTTTTGTGAATTAAAAGGAATTAAACATGAGTTTTCGCTCCTAAAACACCTCAACAAAATGGGGTGGCTGAAAGGAAAAATAGGACCTTACTTGAGATGGCACGTGTGATGTTGTTTTCAAAAAGAATTTCAAAAGATTTTGGCCGAGGCCATAAACACGCTTGTCACACGGCCAATAGGGTTTTTCTAAGACCTGGTACTAGAATGACACCTTATGAAATTTTGAATGGTAGGATACCAAAGGTTCATTATTTTCATACATTTGGGTGTGTGTGTTATGTTCTAAATGATCGGGATTACTTAGCTAAATTTGACTCTAAAAGTGATAAGGCTATATTTCTTGGGTATGCTCAGATCCGAGCATATAGGGTTTATAACCTTAGGTTAAAAACCATTCAGGAATCAATTAACGTTGTTTTTGATGATTTAGCAAGTGTTACAGTGATGGAGTACAGGAATCTCCATTAATATTGCCTGGAAGAACTGGAGAATCAAAATCAAGTAAGTGATACCCTGTGTCGGCCAAAGTGTTGCCACCGATGGGATAGCATCTCCGGTATCACCCAAGACCAATCCAAAGAATCGAAAAGGATGAACAATTAGATGATGATCATGTGCATGAAGACTTGAGAAGGGATCCACCAGCTAGGATCAAAAGAGACCATCCTTCCTCTCAAATTATTGGAGAAGCTAGTGAAGGGGTACAAACAAGGAACAAAGGACATTTTAGTGACCGTGAAATGGCAAGGTATGTGTGTATGTCCACCACATACCACAAGGTAAAATATTCCTGTTTTGTTTCTTCTTTAGAACCCAAAAATATTTGAAGCTTTAAAAGATAATTTTGGATACAAGCCATGCAAGAGGAACTTGACCAATTTGCTCGTAATGAAGTTTGGTGTTTAGTACCACGTCCTAGTAATACAAATGTTATTGGTACTAAATGGATTTTCAAAAACAAATCAGATGAGCAAGGAAATATTGTTAGGAACAAAGCTCGTCTCGTAGCACAAGGTTACACCCAAATTGAAGGTGTTGACTTTGATGAGACCTTTGCTCCCGTTGCTAGAATAGAATCCATAAGACTCCTCTTGGCTATAGCTTGTTTTCTAAAAATTACTTTGTTTCAAATGGATGTTAAAGCCGCCTTTTTAAATGGTTATTTAAAAGAAGAAGTTTTTGTTGAACAACCAAAAGGATTTGAAGATCCTAATCTACCAAACCATGTATATAGACTTGATAAAGCTTTATATGGCTTGAAACAAGCTCCACGTGCATGGTATGGTCGCTTAACCTCTTTCTTACTTGAATATGGATTCACAAGAGGTGAAGCAGATAGGACCTTATTTATCCTAAGGCATGGCAAAGAAATAGTCATTGTTCAAATCTATGTTGATGACATAGTCTATGGCTCTACTTCTCAAACGTGTTTAAAAGATTTTGTAGAGGCTATGACATCAACATTTGAAATGAGCATGATTGGAGAGTTAACATTCTTTCTAGGCTTGCAGGTGAAACAATCAAATGAAGGAATATTCATTTCACAAAGCAAGTATGCAAAGAGCCTAGTAAAATGATTTGGGTTGGAAGGAGCAAAAAGTTCAAAAATCCCCATGTGTTCTTCTCTCAAACTTGGTAGAGATCAAGTAGGTGAGGATGTTGATCCTACTCTTTATCGTTCAATGATAGGTAGCCTTCTCTATCTCACTTCTAGTCGTCCTGATATCATGTTCGCGTGTGTGTTTGTGCACGTTATCAAGCCAATCCTAAAGTCTCTCACCTTAATTCTGTCAAAAAGATAATTAAATATGTTTCAGAACAAGTGAATTAGGGATTTGGTTTAGTAAGGATACTAATACCAATTTGGTTGGCTTTAGTGACTCGGATTGGGCAGGGATATGGATGATAGGAAGAGTACTAGTGGGGGTGTTTTTACTTGGGCAACAATTTAGTTTCATGGTATAGTCGTAAACAAAATTGTGTTTCTCTCTCCACAAACTGAGTCCGAGTATGTGGTAGCCGGTAGTTGTTGTTCACAACTTATTTGGCTAAAACATATGTTAGATGACTATGGCCTAGAGAGTAATTCTTTGACTATGTACTGTGATAACCTGAGTGCTATCAACATTTCAAAAAACCCAGTTCAACATTCCCGTACCAAACACATTGACATACGTCATCATTTTCTTAGAGATATGGTAGATAAAGGCCTAATTAATATTGATCATATTGATACTAAGTATCAACTGGCTGACATCTTTACCAAGGCCTTAGACCACGAGAGATTTTCTAGTTTGAAAAGATCTCTTGGTCTTTGTAATCTCTGAGTCTGTTCGTCGTGCTACCCTGTGTGATGTTATCACTTAGGGTAACACCTGTATATTAGTGTATTTTTTCTTCTTTCTTTGCTTATTTACTTAAAAAAAATATACTTTATTATTTGTTTAATCTAGCTAGCTTAGTTCTAGCTGTGGCACATGCTGACCTTTTTGTTATGGTAGGTTATTATTTAGGTTAGCACGTCTGATATCATTCCCCTTCATATGCTTAAAGTGACAAAGTCACTAATATTTTCTTTTTGATAAATAAAAGACAAAGGCATTTATCCATACTATTCTCTCAAGCTCGGGACACGGTGTTCGCTGCAACGATGTACTCTTGCCAATGAGAATGTATGAGGTGATTTATGCTAAGTATTAGGGACATGGAGTTCGCTACTACAGTGTACCCTACTTGAAAGGCATAGATCACTTGGTCTCTACACTTGAAATATAACTTGAAGCACGGAGCTCGTTACTACGATGCTTTCTTGTTTAAAGAAGTGTATTGAGACGTGTTTAACAAGCAATGTACTTAAAAAATTATATATAGGCATATAATGCCTAAAGTGCATGAAAAATGCTCAGCTTGTTATGCCTCAAGTGTTTGAAACTGAAAAAATATTTATCAAGGGGTTTTATATCATATGTGTTATCCTACGTGTTACCATCATTGCCTTAACACATTAGTGTGTGCTATATTAGTTTTTTTATTTTCTTATTTTCGAAATATTGTTGATTAATTTCTCAAAATCTGAAAGTCTTTTTAATTAAAGAGTTTACGATTTTGAAAACGTCTTCAACAAGTTTTCTTTATTTTTTGTAAACTTAATTAAGTAACTAACCCTTATTTATTTAATTTGTGCATATAATGTTTTGGGCTTAGTTACAAATTATTTAGTTTACTTATTTTTTGTTTTTTTTTACGTTTTTACTTAAAAAAAAAAAATTTTCTTTTATTTTTTAAATGTTGCAACCGTGTTTTGTTTTCAAGTTGGTAAAGGGTTTAATAAAAGGTGTGGTTAGGGTTTGTTTTAAAAATGAGTGGATAGGGATTAGTTAGAGTATTAATAGGGTTTTAGTTTAGATAGGACTTTTAATGTCAAATCAATTTAATTTTTTTTGTTCCCTATCTAACTCCTTCTCCTATTTTCACTCTCCCTCTTCCTATTTTCTCTCTCTATCCGTTACCGTCTCTCCCCTTTTAAACCCTCGTTCCAACGCCTTCTTCTCTCCCAAAATCCTAGGTCAAAATACGTTCCAAAAAATCCCTCAAATCTCCATGGCATCTCCATCCAATACCAATGCCGAACCATCTCACACGGACCAAATGGACATCTCACCTAGCATTGCTCCTTCCGTGGCATCTCGCGTGGCCATGGAAACTTCCCCAATGATCACTCCAAGCTCTTCTCCACCAACAATGGCGATTGTTCCTACCTCTGGCCCCAATGCCTCGTTTGATCAAGGCATTCCTAAGGTGACTCTCATCCCTACCGAGCCAAAAAGGAAGAGGAAAGCCCCAACTGCCAAGCTGTCTCCCCAAATCGCAAAAAGGAGGTCTTCCAACCGCATTAGATCAATCAGGTCCAAGGCAACTTCAAATACCTCCCTTGATCCAGTTGATGTCTCAGAAAGCTCTATTGATGTGTCCTCACCCCATGTGAGTGACGAGAACTTTGAAGCAAACAAGGAAAAGGAGCCTTCTGTGGACTCATTTGATGCTTGGGTAGATGGTGATGAAGAGGAGACTCTCTCTGATTTTCAGAAAAAGAAGGCCAAGGGCAAAACTGTGAGTGCTACCAGAAGTGCTAGCAAGAAGAGGATATCATCTGAGGTAACACTTGCCCCCTCTTCTGTTCCTAAACATTCCTCTAGTGATAATTCTGGTGATGAGGTTACTCAAACCGAAGAGGATAAAGCTTTTCCAAAACCTTTTCTTACTTTGGAGTATTATAAAAAGGAAAATATGGAACTTTGGTTGAATAGTCTAAGTAAGAGGATTTTAAAAGAGAAGCACATTGATGAGGGTCAGTTGGAAAAGGAAGGAGTGGTTCAGTTTTTTAAAGGACAGGAATTTTATTAATGCTAATAATCATGCATCGCTTTTGTTGAGAGTGTTATTCGCAATTTCTTTGCCAATTTGCATGCTCATTTGGATGATGAAGGGTCTGCTAAATATGGAAAAGTGTTTGTTAGGGGAAGAGTCTATTCTTTTACTCCTGCCCTGATTAACAAAGTTTTAGGCCTCCCTAATGTAGATGATGAGAGCATTAGGGTCAATAGAGATGAAATGGTAAAATTGCTCACTCACAACAAACTGCAGTCTTGGCCTTTGAAAGAGAAACTTCATGCTTCTAGATTATCTTCTCTCTATTCTGTACTACACAAATTGTGCATCTTCAATTGGCTTCCTACAACTAATGAACCTATTGTGACTTTGGAGCATGCGAATGTGTTGTATAGATTGGGTAAAAATTTAAGGATTAACTTTGGAAGATTAGTGTTTAAACACTTAGCTTCATGGGGTAGAAAAAAAGGAAGTGAACATTAGCTTTTTCCCCTATCCTTCTCTAATCTTCAAAGTTTTGGTATTTCAATCCTTGCCCATTGAAGCCTCTGATGTTTTTACCACTGAACCTGAGTACTATACCGTTGATCAACAACTGAAAAAGGGTAAAAGGTATACTAAAGATCTTCCTTGGAACAAATCTGATGAAACAACCCCTGCTCCTTCCAGTGCTATCTCACGTGATACCCCAAGTGCTTCCCAGTGTGTTGCCCTCATACTTTTGCAGAACCGATGCCGCAAGTATTGAACAACATGATGAATCTTTTGGGCAACTCTGGACCATCTATCCCAAAGGCTACAGTTCTCAACTTCCTGCACAAACAAATAAGTGCAATAGGAGAACTTGCCGAGGGATGGGCTAAGCTTAAGCAGTAATGGATGCTTTTATTGATGAAATTTCTTCCCAAACAGGGGGAGGATCTGCTGCTACTGCAACTACTGGAGCTGGTGTTACTGCAGATGCTACCACCAGTGATGGTGGAAGTGATAGGGAAGGAGATCAGGAGGAAGATGATGAAGAAGAGGAGTTTGAAGAAGAAGAAAGCCGAACCTTAAGGTTGATAAACCCGAAGGTTTATGTTGCCGCTATCATATGGGTGACTATTTTTGTGGTGGTCCTACAAACAATGTTTTTATTCTGGTGATGTGGTGGTTCCTTAAACAATTTACTTTTATTTTGTTTATATTTGCTAAAACACTTTAGTGGTTTGTTAAATAACTTAATCTGCTAGGATGTTTTTTTTTGCTAATTTTGGATGATATTTTGCTACAATGGTTATGGTTTTTAATGGTTACTTAGTTTATTTCGAAAACTTTTTAAAGTTTGAAATAAATTAGTTTATTATGATAAATCATTGTTTAGGATTAGCTCCTTGATTAAGGGGGAGTTAATTTTTGTGGAGATATTATTCTATGGTCTATGCTCTGTACATTTGTATATAGACTTATCCTACAGTGACACAAAGACATTAAGTTTGGAAAGAAATATCCAACTAAGGGGGAGATTGTTAGTGTAATCTGCAGGTGATATCGTAGATGATTTCCCAAGTGATATCGCAGATGATCACCTGGACTGAAAATTATATAGTTGTATATTTCTTGTTTATTATTTAATGGACTAACGTGCTAATATGGTCTGTATAGTCTATGGTTTATGGTTGTATTTCAGGGTGCAATAGCATCAAAGAAGGAGCTAGACACATGTGGAAATTGGAAGAAATGAATTAATACATTTTATGTATTAATTCGTAATTTTGGCATTCAACAACAACATGTATGTGGACTTTGTCAAAGGTTGTTGCTGAATTATAAAGAGGTACAAGGATGAAAAAGCAAGGGAGTACAAGGCGTGGAAGCATGGCTTGAGGATTCAACAACTCGGTTGCTACAAAATAGGAAGTGGGAGCTAGAATTGTGGAAACAAATTAACCCACTCTCCCTACACTTCCTCCACGTGCAAGACCAGCCCCAAGGCTGTTATTGGAGTAGCCTTCAAGTATTTGAAGACTATAAATAAGCTTGGAAGGTTTATTTGAAGACATGCCAATTATTTCACATTCACACCTTCGAAAAGCTTAGAGATAGAGTTCTTTGTTTGGTTCTTTTTAATCCTTTCTCCCTTGTAATTTCGCACTTGATTACTTTGGTATCAAGGTGTGTGAAGGCTAGGATAGGATTCCGTTCTTTATCTCTTGTTCCATAGAGCTTAAAATAGATATAGCTATAGGGAACTTTCGGCTTTGTAACTTCATTCATAGTGATTATAAAGTCTTGCCTAAGAGGCACTCTCAAGTTATATTTATATAACTTGAGAAAAACAATTTTGGTGTTTTTATTCCGCTGCAAACTCTTTTACAAAATTGTTTTATTTTCGAAGTGTGTGTGTGTGCCATCCCAAGTGCTATCGTTGGTGCTGTTATCACCTTGGATATCACTTGTGATTCAAGCCGTGACAATTTCAACTTCACCAAGGGAACCGACAGCAGAACTGAGGGGACCGACAAGGGAACCGACATCAGAACTGAGGGGACCGACAATGAACCGACAATGAACCGATGGGACCGACAAGTGGAACTGATGAAGATGAGAAAGAAGCAGGGATAGTCAACGCCAAGACTACAGAAAGGATGGAACAGCTAGCACGGGACCTCAAGCGTTTCAGAGGACTCATGGCTAATCCGATAAGGGGAGCATTCCTCGACATCACAGCTCTACCTGGACCAACTGCCACCACGGTCCAAAGATGAGTACACATTCAAGGGAATCCTGCACTTGGAGGAGCAACTCAAGGTACTCTCCATGGGAAACAAGTTGTTCGGATCAGCCGCCGAGGCCACATTCGAGACAAGAATCCAAAGCAGAAGGAACCGTAATTCATAGAAGACGCCTCAGCTGACCAGCCTCTACGAGTCTGCTTTGAAGAAGTCATGGAGTTGCCCAACTTGATCGACCGAGGCTCCGACAACAAAGATGATCGCCATGATAGGGACAGCAGGAGCCAAGCCTCTCGATCCCCGCACCCTCCTCAAGCATCCAAAGAATGCCACCGAAGAATTAGGTAACTTTCACCGGACCAAGGGCAAGCCAGTGCAAACTGGAAGACAAGCCGGGCCCGCACCCACATCTCCCTAAACCCGGTCTCAAACCCTTTGAGCCGCCTCCTGTCGAGTCCAGCCCTTCCGAGTCATCCAACGGCCTTACGCCGGAGGACTATAATGTTGTAGCCAATCATGTATTCCCGTTCTTGTGTAATGAAAAGTCCGACCTTTCTGAGTATCCTCTCATTGCCACTTTAACAACCGATAAGTTAACAAACAACTTAAAAGACGTTAATAATTCAATTGATAAAGAAGCGTACACATTAAACGAACAATACATTAGAGAAGTTCTCGAGCGTGTAGTTGACCAAGAGGACAACCGGCCTAAGCCGCCGAAGAGGTTATGACCAAAGTGAACTCCGGGGTCGCTGCAAGAGCCTAAAGAAACACAAGTGGGCGCTTTTCTTTGCCGACGTAAAAGGAAGCCCCGATAAGCCTCCTCCGGAGTATGTTGACGTGTTCGCCCGGTCATATCAGGACATGCCAGACTCGATCCTCAATCGTGGAGCACGTAATTCCCTGGATCCCGAATCCAAGCTCGTCAAATGTAAGCCGCGCAAGATCAAGCCAGAGTGGTCCTTGCAAGTTAAAGAAGAAATTGAGAAAATGCTCCGAGTTGGTTTCATCGAGTGATTGAGTACCCGACTTGGCTCTCCAACATCGTGACGGTCACCAAGGCCAACGGAAAGGTCGATGCCGCGTGGATTTCCGGGATCTCAACAAGGCCAGCCCTAAAGATGATTTTCCACTACCTAACATCGACATGCTGGTCGATACCACGGCAAATTTCGAAGTAAAGTCCTTCGTGGACGGGTTTGCAGGATACAACTGCATCAAGATGTCCGAGGAGGATCGTGCCAAGATCGCCTTCACCACTCCATGGGGACATACTGCTACACGGCCATGCCGTTCGGTCTAAAGAACGTCGGGGCTACTTTTACCGGGCCGCAATGTGCCCTCTTCCATGACATGATTCACAAAGAAATCGAAGTATATGTCGACGACATGATCATCCACTCCAAGGGATCGACATGCAAAGCACATGACAGATCCGAGGAAGTTCTTCACCGTACTTAAAACACTCCATGAGGTTGAACCCGCAAAGTGCACCTTCGGCGTCAAGCGCGGCAAGGTACCGGGGTACATGGTTACGTAAAGAGGTATCGAAGCCGATCCTAAAAATCAAGGCCATCATCGACATGAAGCCGCCTCAAACCCCGACAAGTGAAAAGCTTCATGGGAAGACTTCGCACATCATTCGCTTCATCAACCAGCTTGACATCTCTCGCGAGCCCATGCTCAAACCGATGAAAAAGAATGCCGACATCAAATGGGACTCCGAGTGCCAAACACCTTTCGAGAAGATCAAGACCTACTTGGTTAATCCCCCACCCCGTGCCCGCCACATGAAGACAAGCCACTACTCCCGTATCCGACAAGAATGTACACATCTATCTGAGCAATGCCGGCACAAGAACAAAAGATTCCAAGGTTGAGCATGCAATCTACTTCGTAAGCCGAAAGCTTCAAGGAAGTGAACTCGCCTACTCAAGATCGAGAGAAAACCCGTACCGCCTTGGTATGGGTAGTCGGGAAACCGAAACACTACATGCAGTCACATTCGTGCTCTTGGTCTCCAAAGTGGACCCCGTCCGATATCTCTTTGACAAGCCATCCCAGTCAATGCGGCTAGCCAAGTGGTCATTCTTCCCGGCTAAGTTCGACATCAAGTACATGGTCGAAAATCGATAAAGGGCAGAGTAATGGCGCATCAACTTGCCGACTTCCCGAGCGGTGAACCTAAGGGTCCCGATCCGCAATTTCCTGACGACGGAATCTTTTCACTTGACGCAAACCGCCGGCAACTCTTCTTCGATGGGGCAGCCAACAAGAAGGGGAATGGCATTGGAATGCTCCTTGTCGATCCCAAGGACGAGCATACTCCCATAGCCATCAAGTCAATTTTGAAGCAACCAACAATGCAAACAGAATCACGAAGCTCGTGCAAAGAAGTTTGGAAGCCGCCTCGAGCGCAACATCTTAGAGCCGGATGTATATGGAGACTCAAAGATTGATCATCAATCAAGTATCCAACAAATGGAAGACGGTAGATTCCGGCCTTCGTAAGTACCACGCGTACATGGAGGAGCTCATTGCTCGCTCAAGGACATCTCTTTTCACTATTTGCCAAGAGACAGAAACCGCTCGCGTACGCCCGGCAACCCTCGCCTCTCATGTCGAAATTCCCGAAGGGAAAGCAAGAAACCCTCGTAATAGGCAGACGGAAACACCCGCCTATTGCCGTGAGATCGAAAAAGAAAAAGAAACGATCGACGAACCCCGGTACAATCAAATTTACCAAGTACTCCAAAGCGGAGAAGCTTCCTTTACAAATGAAGATGGAAAATACAAAGAGGGGATCAAAGCCAAAACATGATGGCATTAAAACGCCCGGCATCCCATTTCGTCATTCTGGGGGTATGTTGTACAAGAAGCGCCACCAAGGACCACTCCTTCGGTGTTTAAACAAAGAAAAGCCAGCGAGCTAATGAACGAAGTTCACAACGGAACTCGCGGTCCGCACATGAACGCCCGAGCATTGACATGATCATTCTCCGTATGGGATACTATTGGATATCAATGGAAACAGACGCATCCAGCTTCGTCCGAAGCCGCGACAAATGTAAATGGTTTTCCAACCTCAATCACATCCCTCGTCATGAACTCTACTGCATGACTACGCCATGGCCTTTCGCCACATGGGGAATCGACGTCATCGGCAAGATCACTCCTCCAGGGAGCAATGGTCACGAGTTCATTTTAGTCGCAGCCGACTACTTCACCAAATGGGTAGAAGCCGATCGTACAAGGTACCGAATTCTAGGAAGGTGGCCGAGTTCATCCGAGAGAACATCATGTGCCAATACGGAGTGCCCAATGAGATCATCTCCGACAATGGGACTCACTTCGAAGGAAATTGTGACCAACTACCGACCGAATTCCCGTAGTCACACGTCACAGTCTTCTCCTTACTGCACCACAAACCAATGGTGCAAGAGAGGCAGCCAACAAGACTCTCGCCATGATAATCGAAAGATGACCACTGAGGTCGGACCGGCCCGAAAAGCTACATCTAGCCCTCTCGGGGATACCGAACATCGCCGAACCGCCACAGGGAGACTCCGTTCGCACTTACCTACGGAATAGAAGCAATGTTACCCTTGTAATTGGAAATTCCATCCCTCCGAGTCCTCTTGGAAAACAGGATCAATGAAGTCGAATGGCTACAGAGCCGTCACGACGAACTTTCTCTACTCGACGAGGGCAGATTGAAAGCCATGGAACACACTCGAGCCTACCAGAGCGTAATGGCACGAGCATTCGACAAGAAAGTCAAGATCCGAGACATCAGTAGAAGGTGACTTGGTGCTAAAGGAAAAGCCTCCTACGCACCAATCCCCTCGGAAAGTGGGAGCCTACCCGGATAGGACCGTTCGTGGTACAAAGAATCTTCTCCTGAGGAGCCATGAAGCTAGCAGACTTGGACGGAAACCCTTTCGTTAACCCCGTGAACGGAAGCAAGCTCCGCAGATACTTCGTTTAAGGAAGAGCATGAGTCAACTCACCTTCCCCATACACCGTCCCCTCAGTCAAATTAAAGTGCTAAAAGAGTAATACCCAACCGGATACATTCCCGCTAATGATCCGTAAAAACAGGTCGCACTTCTTTTGTCTTTGTTTTTCTCAAATTCACCTAAAAGTGTCGAACTACGGTGACCTCGAGCCCCTTAGTCCAGCTTGTAAAAGGGGAACGTAGGCGGCCATCTTTGGTTCGGTCTAAAAAACAAAAAAATACAATAAGCATCAATTGCTTGTGTTTGAAAAACTCTTTTCATTTAACCTACAAATTCATAATGGTTAAAACATTCTTTGATGAGTTCAAGCACGGTCAACTCTTGACTCGCTACACGCTAGCAAAACTACAATAAAACATTAATCAATTAATGTGTCTGCAATGACAATGGATGGATACTGGACAAAGAAGGTCAACCTAGTTTCCGTACTAGGTCCTTCATCCTTCTTCCCTTCCCTTTTCCCCGGCGAGTGTTCTTCACCTTCGCAGAAATATTCCTAGGCCTTCTACCCGGCTCGTGGACTCTTCCCGACGCCTCCGTCAATCCCGTGGCCAATACAGCCTCCTTTCTCTAGCTCTGTCTCGAGCCGCCTCGCTTCGAGCCATCATCGCAAAGCTTTGATTGGCCTCCCGATCGCACTTGCCACATAATCGGCCACGGCATCGCGCACGATTCCTGTGGTTAGCCCTCGCCTCGTCCTCCTCAATGTCGAGCCGTCTGTGTGATCGCACTCAACAAACCACTCCGTCTCCACAAGATAGCCATCTCGTGTCTCCCCCATACACTCTTCGTACTGCCCGTATATCGCCGATGTAACAGTGCCCTCTCTCCGGTGAAAGAGAACCCCGGGCAGAAAGGACGTGTATTGCCACCACCGGTGACCAAGAATAGCGTCGAAGGATCCTCCATCCGCAGAGATCCCACCTCAAAGGTAGCAAAGATAACTCGATCGGGCCAAGGGCACCCGCCCACCCCGCACGCCGCGTAACCAATGATGGAATATAGAAAGACGCCTCGAGACAGCCCCGCACTCGACGATCAATGCACCCTCCCCGAGCGGTCCTACAAGTCTCAGAATCTCCAATGGGGAACCCACCATCGCAAGTGATGCGTGCCAAGTCCGGCCATCCAGAGCTCCAGCACTCGCCCGATTACCCCTATCACCAGAGGACGTCGCGAGAAAGACCAAGCGTCACAGGACATTGGCACCTCGTGCATCATCTCGCAGCCTCTCCTCAACCACATGGTCCGCATAGCGGGACTCCCTCCCCACATGTATCGACTACCGGCCGCCATCCGGCCTATGCCTGTGAACGTCTCGCCCAAGACCAATGGCACGATGTCTCCTCCACTCCCACCGCCTCACCAGTCCAAGACACCGTGATGGCACACACCTGAGACGTGAATGTGAACAGAGTAGCAATCACACACAGAGCAAACGCGCCCCACGCAAAGACGCTCCTCGCCCGGCAAATCTTTCGGGCAGCCCCGAAATGTCAACGTAGTCGGAATCAGACAAGCATCCCGTATGCTTCTCCAAATGAGATACCCAACAAGGACACTAGCTTCTCAACGATGGCCATGCCACCAAAGCATACGGAAGAACTAGCCGTTCCGCCTCAGTCCTCCTGCACGGCCCGGAAATCTTCAAACGTAGGAGTGACTTCGTTGTACGAAAAGCCGTACACATTCCTCCTTACGTCCTGCAACCGAGACGCGGCTCTCAAAAGATCCCAATCTGGCATGAGCTCCTTCAAAGCCCAAACAGATTTAATCCCGTAATGCCTTCGAAAACCTTTTTGTTCTCGCCTCGTGTGGTTCCGTACCCACGATCGAAAGTTGTCCAAATATCGCTCTTGCATCCGAGACGATAACTTGGGAAAAGGAGCCATGTCGAAGGTGAAGAAAACCTTAAAGAAATGGAAAAGAACTCAGCCGTAATGAGCAAAAGCAATGCGCAGCTTCTTACAAATTGCAAAGCCGAAACCGCAATTTAAAGAATCTGAAATTCAATCCTAGTCCGGCCGATTCTCCTCGCAGCTGACTTGGTCAACTCGCAGCCTACCGCTCTTAAAAGTTGGAAACATTTCCAAACCATGCCTCGTTCACTCTTATGAAATCTCGCGTGCTCGCCCGATTTCATTTAACCAATGTCAATATCCCTTCCGCCCCGGCTCGTGCAACAAGCAGTAAATAATTAAAAATTAGTGCATACATGCTTAATTTTTGACCCGTTCAATTTTTAATGCATTTCTCCTTTTTATTTATTTTTGATTAACCTATTTGCTTATTTGCCGAAAATAATCAAGGTGATCACGTAATAAATATGCGAAGTACAGTGTTCCGCCCCCACGGGCGCCTTTTTGCAAATATATTTCAAATCAAAATTTGTTCCCGACAAATACATGCATTTTGTCTAAACAAAATAGTAAAGAAAGAAAGCAAGAAAAGGGGACTACTCTGAGTCCCGCTCGTCATCCGTACACTCGACGTACCGCTCCGCCGCCGGCCGGATCTGCCGCAAACAGAACTCGCCGAACTCCTCCAAATCGGGAATAGGCAAAGGGCCTCCTCGGAGTACGCGAACTCGAGGACTCCCCTCTCGCGCCCGAGTGCGTAAGAAGGAGCTCCAAATCCAGCCCGTTCCGCCCCGCGAACCGGCCAAACCCCGTGTGAAGTCCTCCCCACCGCCCGGGAGCAGGCGAACCCCTCGGCCTAGACGGCCCCCGATCGCGGACGTCCACGCTCCTCCGGGAACCGCACCGCATGAACTCCACGAGCCTCCCGGGCGTAGGCGGACCACTCCGTCCACCACCCTCATGGCCTCATTGTACGTACGGCCGTATACCCGCGAACCAGAAAATCATCGTAAAGCGAATGTAAAGTACAGATGCATCATGTGCGTAATGCTACTATCAAATGCGTAAAATCGAAAAGATGCTCACCGAAGCATTGGGGTCCGCCCGTATCGTGGTCTCGGCTCCGCCGGAGCGGGATCACAAGTCGCCTGCGCGAACCGTCCAGCCCCTCGTACGCTAGCCTAGCTCGGGACAGGAAAATGTCGAGGACCTCCAGTGGACCTCGCCCTCCCTATGCCGCACCCGCGGGCTCTCACCATCCTCAAGAAAACATCATAAGCGGCCCCCGCTATGATGTACTGTGAAGTACACACCCCGAAGGTACCCTCCAGCTCATCCATCAAGCATCTCCCGGGATGCTGCATGTACAAAGGAGGATCCACCGGCACCAATGGAAGAGACCCCGCCTATGGCGCGACGAGTCACCCTCTCCCCAGATACATGGCGTCAGCAGTGAAGTCCCACCAGAGCTTCCGCCGCCGTGTAGTCTCGCCGGCACCGCACCGCGACATGATCAAACCCGCTCCACTGTGTCACTGGATCCTCTCGAGAACTCTGTGTTCGGCCGCCGAGATATCTCCTCGTACGACACTCGAGTGCCAACCCTCGAAGAGACCGCCCTCTTCGCCTTCTTCTCGCCAAACCAGCAAGGCAGTGGAACAGGGACGGTACGGCTCCTTTATGTCCCAAGCTCGCGGACCGAACACCTCGTAGCACCGCACTGCCAAGAGAATGGAAAGTTATGTCGCCTACAAAGCGTATACATACGAGTACATAAAAGAGGCAAGGAAGAGAAAAAGCACGTAAACTTACATCCAAGACAGCGTGAAGGCCTAAATGTGTGCTCCTCTCCCCGCGAGAACCTCCGTCCAAAGAATGGTAGAGCTCGGCTACCCAGCCTTCCCCCCCCACGCAAACCCCTCACGGCATCCGATCTGCGACTCCGAGCAGAGGGAAGTGACAAGACGTGTCGGAAGTCGGGAACAAAGTCGCCGACAGCGCAAACCAAAGGAACCCTCGAGCCAGACGCTCCGCGGTCATCCTCAAGGACCCAGCCTGTGTAATCGGCAACGCCCGCCCTCAAGTGACGCTCCATCGGCTCGTACCGAATGCCTAAGCCCCCGGCATCGGTAATATCGAAACCCAGCAGCCTGCATAACCGCTCCGGTGTAACCATCAACCCACACCAGCGCGTTGCCATAAGTCGGCAACCCAGTGATAGCGGCAAAATCCGTGGGAGTCACCGTCGCCTCCCCCATCTCGAAATGGAAAGTGTGGGTCGTATCCCACTCGCACTCGCCGCGACATACATGGACTCGCCCTCGGCGTATCACCGTCGCAGCCTACAAGACTGATAAACCCAAACAAATGAGTCAATCACCACTGCCGTGGACTCCTCTCTCCTCTCGGGCCACGTCCGGATAAGGCCCCACAATGCTCGCACCGCCTCAAAGGCACCCCGACTCTTCGGTTGTGGGTATCAACCATCCTCGTCCCATGCAGACAAACAAGACAGAAGCAACGTCAACAAAAATGCAGCAACGCATGTCAAAAGGATGCAATGCAGATACGGTTCTCATTCATTTCCTACGTATATTCAAAATCTTTCGAAAACTCCGTCGAATCCGGAACTTTCAAAATCTTTCGAAAACTCCGTCGAATCCGGAACTTTCAAATTCTTTCGAATTTTTCGAAAATTTCGCTCCGTCCCGAATTAAAGCTACTTTAATTTTGGAAAATGCATTTAGACATGGAATTTTGCAACCAAAATTTTTATGTCATCTACCCATGATGTCAATTGAACTACGTCCTAGTCAATTTCGACAACGATTCATAGCAAAGTCAAAAGCCCCAAATCGGGCACCAAAATCCCTAAGTAAATTCCTAGCAAATTTCTAACATTTAAAGAATGCACATTCTTGAAATTAATGGAATTTGTAGGGAACTTACGTGTCTTTCGATCCCTCCCTTAGAGTTGTGGCGGTCCCTCGCCGGATAAAACTCCGCCGGATTCAATGGAAGAGTGGTGGTTCGAATGGTCCGAACCAATCGAGTTCTTTCGTTGTCGGTCCTTCCATGGCGAGCCATTGGTCCTCCTTCACCCTCCATGGCGATTTTCCCTCACAAATTCGAGCAAACCTTGCAATTTGGGTTGGATTTCTCTCTCTTTTCTCTCCTCTCTCGCCGGCAACAATGGAAGAAATGGCCATTTTCTTCCCCAGCCTCGGCATTTTAAAAGTTTCTGGAAAAACAGTAAAAGTCCGACCGGACTCTTACTGCACCAGAATAATTTTTGCCCCTTTTGCCCCTCAGCTTTTGGCAATTCCAATTTTACCACTTTTGGCCCCCGAAAGTGTAAAATTTCCCCCAGTTAGACATTTCTAACGCCCTATCCCCCGAGGATAAATCTCAGTTAGTTCTCACTAACGTTCGTCTCCAGACGTTAAATTCCCGGTTAGTTCTCACTAACGTTCGTCTCCAGACGTTAAAATTCTCAGTTAGTCCTCACTAACGTTCGTCTCCGCACGTTAAATTCCCAGCTAGTCTCACTAACGCTCGTCTCCCACGACGATTAGTCCTCACTAACGCCGTCTAGACGCCGACATTCAAACGTTCAACCATGTCTCCGGACATTTCAGTTACGATTCCGTCTCCCGACGTTAAAATTTAAATGGTCCTCACCATTAAACTCTCAATCGCGACCTTCCGTGGTCCGATGTCTCATATCCCGACCCCTCGTGGTCCAATTCTCAATCGCGACCTTCACGGCTCGATCTCAATCCCTCGCGACCTTCACGGTCCGATTTCACATTCAAACGCGACCTTTCACGGTCCGGTTCCAAATCCTCAATCGCGACCTTTCACGGCCCGATCTCAATCAATCGCGACCTTTCACGGTCCGATTTCAATTTCATTCACTTCAATCGCGACCTTTCACGGTCCGATTAAACTCTCAATCGCGACCTTTCACGGTCCCGATTCAATCTCAATCGTGACCCTTCACGGTCCAATTTCAATCCCCAATCGCGACCTTTCACGGTCCGATTTCAATCCTCAATCGCGACCTTTCACGGTCCGATCTCAATCCTCAATCGCGACCTTCGCGGTCCGATTTCAATCCCCAATCGCGACCTTTCACGGTCCGATCTCAATCCTCAATCGCGACCTTTCACGGTCCGATTTCAATCCTCATTCGCGACCTTTCACGGTCCGATTCCAATCCTTAAATCGCGACCTTTCACGGTCCGATCTCAATCCTCACCGCGACCTTTCACGGCCCGATTTCAATCCTCAATTGCGACTCTCACGTCCGATCTCAATCTCACCGCACCTTCGCGGTCCGGACATCTCCACTCTTCTTATCGAGACCTTTCACGGTCCGATTCAATCCTCAATAAGCGACCTTCTAAGGTCCGAACGAGCAAATCTCAATCCTGGCACAAAGAATAAGCTCCGAACTCTCTAAGGTCGAACGACCTTTGCAAGCCATCTCTCCAGCAACAAAGAATAAGCCCGAACCCCAAGGTACGAACGCCTTGCAAATGGTCATCTCTCCGGCAACAAAGAATAAGCCCGAACCCCAAGGTACGAACGCCTTGCAAATGGTCATCTCTCCGGCAAAGAATAAGCCCGAACCCCAAGGTACGAACGCCTTTGCAAATGGTCATCTCTCCTAAGCAACAGCAATAAGCCCGAACCCCAAGGTACGAACGCCTTGCAAATGGTCATCTCTCCGCAACAAAGCAATAAGCCCGAACCCCAAGGTACGAACGCCTTGCAAATGGTCATCTCTCCGGCAATGCAATAAGCTCCGAACCCCAAGGTACGAACGCCTTGCAAATGGTCATCTCTCCGGCAAGTAAAGCAATAAGCTCCGAACCCCAAGGTACGAACGCCTTGCAAATGGTCATCTCACCGGCAAAGAATAAGCCCGAACCCCAAGGTACGAACGCTTGCAACAATCCCTCTTCGGCCATCCAAGTAAGCCCGAACGCTCATCCTCAGCCAGATAAAACCGGCAACAAGAATAAGCCCAAGACCTAAGGCACGAACGCCTTGCCAAGTCGCATCGCAACTCCGGCTTGAGGCGCCACACGCCCTCGAAGGTTTCGAAGTCCTGTGTTCGACGCCTCCTAACAGCCTCCATTCGTACATGTGTACCTCGCGAATGGTCTCATCCAAAGCTTAGACGCTCCTAACAGTTTCGCCAGTGTCAAGGTCCTCTATGCGCGGCCCTTTCCTCTTTTCGAACTACGATCGGCTTGATTCCCGCCGGATACGTAGGAATCCTTTTCGCTAAGGGTCCATCCACTCTGACCGCCTGTGTCTCCTTCAAAGTAAGGCATCCCGATTTGGATCCTTATCTTTTCAACGACCCCACCTCCTTCGGAGGAGACGCCGCCGAGGGGCTAACTGTAAGTACCCAAATCCTGATCGTCCAAATCCGTCGAAAGTTAACCGAAATCCGTTAACCGGCCCGCTCCAGTTAACCTAACTCGTTAAACTCCCTGCTGTTGCCGTGCCAACGAGACGCCCCCGGATCGCCCTGCATCCCGACAAGCCGAACCGTACTTAGCACGTGACATCTCACGTAAAAGTATGGCTTTCCCTGAAAAACGCATTTTCCGGCACTTTCCGGGCGTTTTTCGGACATTTCCTGATCGTTATTTTAAAAACGGACAAACCGGACCGTGGGACAAAATCCCACATGCCGGTGACTCAGAGGGGGCACGTGGCAGCCATGCCACCTTCTCCACACTAGTCACCTCTTCAATCAATTTCAGAGGGAAAAGACCAAAATGCCCCCGGTTTGCAAGCCAAGTCCCACTGACTCACCGTGCACTTTTCCCGAAATTGCCGAAGTCCCCTGCATTTCCAAAATTCCCAAAACCCCGAAATTCACCCAAGTCCGGCCGGACTCCTACCGCAATTTTCACCCTATAAATAGAAGTTGTCACAAAGGCAAAAAGAGGATGGATTTCATACCAAAAATCACCACCCCACGGTCCAAACCGGTTTTTCACCCTTCCCTGAGCTCCCGCTTTTGTCTCGATTCGCGTGAAACCTTCGTATTTCGACATCAAATACGCACCCTACAACTTCGAAACAACCTTTCGAATCACTTTCCGTGTCCCGTACACACCTCCCGAGCCAAAGGAGTCGACTCCTAGCCATAGGTATAACTCCCTCTCTCGAATCTTCCGTCTGCCTCGGCTTACGCGCCGCCGCTATAACCGTTTCGAACGCCGTTATCAAAATGTAGACGCCTTCGTCTAACGGGGTCCGATACGTTTTAGCCCTCGATCCTCTTTCTTTCCGTAAGAGAAGTAATCACGGGTTAAAACGGCGTTCCGACCCTGTTCCGTTTACTTTCATGTCATTTACAATTCCGAGCCGTTTGGCCTCGTTGATCGTCATTTACAATTCCGAGCCGCTCGGCCTCGCGTTTGATCGTCATTTACAATTCCGAGCCGTTTGGCCTCGTCGATCGTCATTTACGAATCCGGATCGTTTGATTCCGTTGACACCGCTTTAAATACTCTGCTATTTACAAGTCCGATCCGTTTGGATTGTGATAGTATTTACTTTTCAAAAGTCCGAAGTCGCAACCCGATTCGTTGATCGCATATCATTTAATACGCATTTTCCCGTAAAAATCGTTAACAATGTAATGCCCGGTTCAAAACCGGAGTTCGTCCGTCGAACTCTCTTTCAAAACGCGCGAAGTGACGTTCGGCCTCCGAATGTTCATCTTCAAACTCAAAGTCAAAGCCGCCATTTGGATACTTAAAATCATTTAATACGCTTTTTCCCGTAAAAATCGTTAACAATGACTCGTATGGCTCAAAATCGACGTTTGCCACGCAAACGCTCATTTCAAACTCAAAGTCGACGTTTGCCACGCAAACGCTCATTTCAACTCAAAACCGACGTTTGTCATTCAAATGTTCGTCTTTTCAAAAGTCACCTAATCAACGTTTGTCATTCAAACCAAGATTAAGCTTGTCATTCAAGCCCCCATTTCAAAACACACACACACACACACCCGATTTCGAGAAAGGTAGAAAGACTCGTCATGCGAGGCGTTTCAGGCGATCTCGTCATACTCTACCCGAAACGTAACCTGACCTCCGAACCTAACAATCTCTGGTACAAAAAGCTTTTTACTCGTTTTTGCTGCCAATAAAAATGATCCCCGTTTTCAAAGCCTTTTCCTAAGTTTTTGCTACCAAAAAAAACGACACCTTTTCACAAATAGCCGTTTCTCAACGTTCGGGGCTCGAAATACAAAAACCGCGTGGCGACTCCTCATTCTCGCTCCTTCCCGTGAAGCGAGGTCTCGTACACCAACCCCTCAAGGAAGACAACCGCTCTTTTCCGCCGCC